>PVJC01002112.1:37200-83194 GCA_004026665.1 Murina feae | reverse complement strand
GCCCATTCAGTCTTCAGCACAGAGCCTTACCCAGAGGCGGCCTGTACGTATCTGATGAAATGAATGAAAGCATCTGAAACCATCAAGTATTTCACAATCTTGCAGGTGGTTTCTACTGCTGGCCATTGAGCAGGTTATTTTCCTGGTGAGGCAAAACTTTACACGCCTGGTAAAGGCTTTTCTGAATATAAACTCGTTTCCTATTCTTGAAGCCTTTCCCATGAAGCACTTCCCCTACGCTATTAAAACGCCGTCTTACAGTGCAGGAGGCAAACAAGTCCAACCGTTTTCACAGTTGTAACGTGAGCAAAGCATGTGGTTAAATGGTCCCAACCCAATGCCAAAGCCATCCTGCCTGCCCAGACTCACGCGACAGGATGTTAACCGCATTCTCCACGCCCAGGCTTCTCTCGCATCACCCTTACCTTTGTAGTTTCAGTCCAGGCTGCTCAGGTTTGTTTATGTTGCCATAAATTAAGGGTCGCGCTTTGTACATGTCCTGAAACCATCTCGCCCAGGATGACAGAGTAAGAGAAACGTGGTTTCCCGTGACCCTCTCAAATGTCCCGGTATGAAATCGCTTCGAGGAGCGTGCCTCCCATACCTGAGCGGGAGCAGGGCCACCTGAGAGTGCCCGCCAGCACCAGCAAGCGGCCCAGAGCCGGGGGATCATTTTCACCCGGGCATGCGCAGAAGCCTCTCACCCAGGCGAAGTGTGCATCTCAGCTAACCATGAAAATCACTTACATGTGTTTCCTGGCCTCTCCCACTGCTCGATTTGACCACAATATTTCAATTTGTTTCACCACCATTTGCAAAGTGACCTATGACTTCATCCAAAGTCCCAGCTAGTCCACCTGTGCGGAGCCCACAACCGGAGACCCCAAGTCAGCCACAATTGCTGAATCTTGAATATCCACGGTACCACCCATCCTGACTTGCCCCCGCTGTGTTGAAACAAGGCCAGACCCAAGGATTTTGCCACACGAATCATACTGTGGAGACTGAGCTGCCCGCCAGGGAGGAGAGTCCAGAGGTTAGCATCTCAGGATGAAAAGGAGCCCACCCCCCCCCAAAAAAGGAGCCCACCTTACTTGCAGAGCCCTATGTTTTGTTCAACATGGTGATTATAAAAGTAACAGGCATACAACACACATTCACTCCCACCTAATAAAAAGGAGACTATGCACCTTTCCATGCCTCCCTTCATTGGACATCTCATCATCTTTGCAACAATCTGATGGCCCTGTTGTTATTATCTCCACTTTGTAGAGAAGACCACTGAGCCTCTGGACATTTAAGAGTTATGTGTCTAGGGTTATTCAGCCAATTAATGGCAAGGTCAAGACTCTAGTGACAGTGATGTGATTGAACCAGGATCTATTTTGTCTGAGGGCAATAGGGACGCTCTGGCAGTAGACCACACTGGGCACATGAGAATCACCCAGAGATCTTTTAAAAATAACACTGCCTGGGCCCACCCTAGGCCAACTGCATCTGAACGGCAGGAGAACAGGGCTCAGCAATGGTGGTTGTATTACTCATGGTTCTCCAGAGAAACCAAACCAATAATATGCGCATATATAAAGACAGAGATTTATTTTAAGTAATTGGTTCACATGAATATGGAGGCTGGCAGGGTGGATCATCAGGCCAGAGAGCCAGGAAGAGCCAATGCTGCAGTTGAAGTTCAAAGACTACATGTTGACTGAATTCCCTCTTCCTCACTATTCAGGCCTTCACCTGATTTAACGAGGCCCATCCACATTATGGAGGGCAATCTGCTTTAGCAATTTTAATGTCAAATGCATCCAAAAACACCTTTACAGAAACATTCAAAATAATGTTTGACTAAGTATCTGGGCACCGTAGCCTAGTCAAGTTGACACATAACATTAACCATCACAGGTCATTTTAAAGCACTGCAGTTGATTCTACCAGCAGTCAGGATGGAGAATTACTAACCTGTCATTCCACACACTCACAACTGCCTACAACCTCTTCAAATCCAGAAACTGCCAAGCCATTAACAAATTGCCCAGACAGAGATGGATATTTGTCTAAATCAGGTACTGCATCTTTTAGGGGAAGTAGCAGAGCAGTTTCTGTAGGTACAGATGCTGGTGTAGCCAAGAGGAGCATTCATAGGTTTTCCAGAAAGTAGAGCAATCACATTTTGTCCGCAGGTTCCAAATGGTTTCCGGTGAATGGCAAATGTTTATTCTATTTATTCTCTTCCCAAGCCCTCTCAAAGCAGAACTGTCTCTCTTAAAGGGAAGGTGTAATTTTTTAAAACTTGGGAAAAGGTAGAATAAAATGGTTCATTTGCACCTAGCCTATGGCTTGACAAGCAGTATTGGAAGCTTGTGTTGAGAGACAATAAATCTCACCAAGATGGCAGGAAAATTTGTAACCAGAGCTGAGAAAGCATTTTCTATATCAGTAAATTCAGAAAAGCTGCTAATACATTTGTAAATTTTATAAGACCTCCTATTGACTGAGAGGATTTGAAAAGACAAAACATTATGCAGCTGAGGCATCAGGAAGCAGTATGCTTTAAGTATCAAAGCTTTGGTATTTTTTGTGGTGTGTTGTTTTGAAATTTATTTAGAAGCATTTACTTATGTGTTTCATTAATGTGTTTCATCTATTCAGGAATAGATGAGTGCTTACCTGTATAGTTTGAACCAGCAAAATAATTTGGGAGAGGATGGGATTACAAGACTAGGACCCTGAGGAGTATATGAATGCCTCCTGGGAACCTAAGCCTACATTCTAAATGCCACACTCCTCCCAGCCGGCCCCCAGGAATACAGTGCTGCCACTAAGTCCAGGGTCAGGGGTAACTGCTGAGTGGGCAGAGGTGATCTTCGACCCCTTGCCTTCCTGCAGATTTCCTTCTCTCCCAATCCCTGCTCCTGGCTTAGTCTTCTTTTTGCTTAATTCAGTTTTCACCAAAGCTTATCGTAGTTGGACTATCTCAAGAGGCTACTGTTAACTGCTGGTTGGCCATTTTCCTCTGCCAATAATAATGGTTTTCTTGCTCCTGTGGCATCTGCTGATTAATCTAGGTTGACATTGATTGGGATAATTTGACTCTCTTCACTTGTCTCATTCCCCAGCAGGCAGCTCAAACATGTTCTCCTCAAGGCAGTGGCAGGGTACAAGAGCACAGGGGGAATATGCAAGTACCTTCTCTAGCCCCTGTTTGCATCACATCTGCTACCATCCAATTATCCCAAGTAAGTCATAGGCTGGACCCCTTTCAGGGCACGACAAGACTGCAGGACAAGGGAAGTGAATGCAACAAATCTACCATCGCTCTGGTTTCAGTTTGAAACTCTCAGGAACTGGGGAGCAAAGGACACCTGGGAGGGAGGGGGGGAGGGACCCCATCACTTGTTCTGCTCCATTCAGAAGTCTACCTTGTTCAATCACAGCATATCCATCTGGGGACTGACTCAAGCCTAGGAGTGTTAGAGGATCAGAAACAAGGTGGAATTGGGAGCTTAGGATACAATAAACACGAACCAAAAAGTCCAGCATAATGGGGACCTGCAAAAAGAATCTAACCCCATAGTGAATTTTTCAGAAAGCTAAGCTGAAATGAGGCAATATATAAAAAGAAAGAAAAAACACAATGTAAACAGATTTATTTGTAAGGTTACATTTCTTCTATTTCAAGAATCATTGTTTATTTTAAAAACATGCCCTTCCTACCTTTGAAATGAACACATTAGCTTTTTTAAATTAAAAGAAAATAGTTCTATTTTCTTCAATATCCTTACTTAATAAAATAAAAGTTGACAATCCAAAATCTATCTTTCTCAAATTCCTAAGTTGTTCCTTTTTTGGTGTTTTGTTTTTTAATTTTATTTTTTTGCTTTTACTCCAATAGCTGGGCACCATCCCTGGGAAGGAACTAGAGCCACCCAGCTGGGCTACTCCATGGAGGAGGAGTCATCGGAGAGAGGCCTTAAAGGATGGCTGGATTCCAACAGATGGGAACCACTGTGATATGGGTGGAGCCTGAAGAGAGTACCAGGTGAGCAGGAAGATGGGCGTTCTCTCCACAGCCTAGAATGTGGTTTATCTGGATGCCCTTGAGCCCTTGCTAGAAGACAGGGCTCCTGGGGAGAAACAGGCATCAGGTGGAAGCCCACCGTCCCATCCATCTTCAAGCCTGGTTTGGGCCTGGCTACAATTGGCTCTTAGAGACTCTTTCCCCAGCCACACGTTTTAAGGGTTTCTCACCTTTGCCTAATATTATGAGAAAGTTTTCCTCTAGTCCTCCTCCTCTTACCAATAGATCTTCCTGGGGATCAGCCTTCCACACTGAGACTTCCAAGTTGATTTTTCTCCTACAGGAGAGTCAAGCTGATAGACTGAGGCCAAAGTTAAGTCTTCCTGTTCCGTATCATCCTTCCACAAGCACCCTTCTGGGTTGTTTTATCGTGAGCCACCCAGGTAGGCGTCTTTAATGTAAAGACAGCATCCCATCTCAACTGAGCCAGAATAATAAGATAGATTATGACTAGTATTATTATGAATTCAATATTTATTCATTCAAAGTCACAGGTATAGAGCAGAGAACCTTAAACCCAGGTTAGTGTATGCAAACTCAGTTACACTCTCTATCTCCCTTACACACACACACACACACACACACAGTAATGACTTCCATAATGTCGTCAACACCATAAATACTATTGAAAAAAAGGAAAGTAGGTGCTATCCTACATCCCAGGTGACACCTCGGCGAGTAATTCAGGTTGAAACATCACCTAGGAATTGTATAGCTGAATGGTTTTCTGTGGAGCTTGAATTTTGAGGTTGGCTTTAAGTGACATCACCTCTGCCCATCTGAAATAAGACTTCTAAATACTTTGTGGTAGTTTATTCTTCAAAATACTAAGGCTCAGAGTCACCATCGAGGAGCCACTATGTGGAGTCCATGCATTTGATGGAGTTCAAGGATAGAAAATTCCATTGTCTCCATTCCATACGTGCTACCTTGCCTCAGGTCCAGACTTCAGGGCTGCAGTGAATTAGAGGGCATTAGCCAAAACTAACAACTATACTGTGCATGTGAAATTGAGTGCTAATGCATCGTACCAGTTTGAATACAAATCCAGGATAAGATTAACATAATATTCTTTTCTTTAAGTCAACAAAAAAGAGCACTTTCAGTACAAAGACTTTAATTGGCAGAACATTTTACACTTCTCAGAATGCTCTCACCTCATTTGCTACAAACTGAGCACTATTAGCTCCATTTTACAGATGAGAACACTGGTGCTTGGGGAGCATTAACTGAGCTATGCAGTCGTATGGCCTGTCAATGTCTGGGACTAGAATTCAGGACAAGTATTTGCCAAATCTACTCAGATAAACAATTAAATGAGCTTTATTGGTTTGCATTGTTTTGTTCGAGTATCCTGATTAACCAACTAAATTATCTGGAACTCAGATGTTTTCTAAAAGGAACAGTTGCCTATAGTAGGTAGGGTAACCCAGCCAACTTAACCAATAAAGGGGCCTGAGCTGCAGAAATGAAGAAGAAAACACACTCATTCACATTTTTTGGATCTTCCTCATAACTGAGAACCTCATGACCAGGAGTGCTCTGAACCCCATCAGCTGGGCCCAACACCAGGGAGAACCCAGTATCAGGAGGGCTCTATTGGCGTGGCAACTCCAGAATGCTATGTAGAAGGATCTTTATTGGGGGGGGTGCATTTGAAGGGGGAAGGCACATGAGCAAAAGGCAATAATGAGCAAAGTATGTAGCATGAGGGCTGGGAGACAAAGGCGCCTCAAGGAGAGAGTGAGGGAGGTGGGGACCGAATCTTCAGCAGTGGAGAAGGAAAGACCTATATCCTTTATTTGATAGACTGGTAGTTCTCTGCCAGAAGTTTGGCCCCCAGGGAACAGCATTTGGCAATGCCTGGAGACAATTTTTATTATCATGACTGAGAGTGGGCAGAAGCCACACACGCTGTTAGACACCCTGCAATGCCCAGGATGGCTCCCACAACGGAATTATCCAGCCCAGTATCAAGAATGCCAGGGTTGAGAAAGTTTGCAGTAGGCAAAGGAGAGATACTGGATGGGGGTTTCTGAGCAGAGAAGTGACAAATAATGTTGGTGCTGATAGCCTCAGGAAGTCAGCCAGCGAAAGACACTCATTTTATGCAACAAAGAGATCCCTAAAAAGCTTTTTGGAAACCAACATTTTAGAAATTAAAGCCCATTTTAAATGTCCTGGAGCCCTACCAGATAAATCCAGAGGTGAATACTCCTATAAAGTGAAGAATTTTTTCTCAGTGCAAGTACCGTTCTTACCCAGCATCTATTCCAATAAATGCAAATAGCTGTGCTTTCCAGTCTCTTAATGTGGGGTACACCTGATTTTCTCCTCCAGATGCAGGAGGAGAATGCCACCCCCCCACACCCAGGAGTGGAAGAAGCCAGATTCCCTGGCTCCCACCCACTGTCTGACCCCAGGGCAGCTCCATATTAGGTCACTGATTGGTTCCAGGAACTTGGTTTCTTTTTCTCCATGATTCATTGACTCTTAAATGCAACTATTTCTTCACCCTGTCACTGTGGGACACTTAATCCCAAATTATATTGAAATCAAGAGATATTTTCCTTGCCTTTACATTAGGAACAGAATATAATTCCTTTGAACACTTCAAAAGTTAATTTTTTTTTGGTTTCTTGGTGACGGCTTTCAAGTCTTCAAACAATAAAATAAAGGATTTCATTTTCCTCTGGGTAAAACTTGTTTTTACCCGGTCTTGAGTTTCTTTCCTTTCCTTTAAAACCCCTCAACACATCGACGTACACTAAATATTTATGAATGTAATTTATGAGCCTTGGTTGTTTACTCCTTGCCAAAACTAAAAAGTATGTCTGTGTGTGGCCTGAAAAATCCCAACTATGACAAAACCAAAACAGAGAAATGAGCAGCTACTTCACATTTTCAAGGGAACAGGGTATATAAAATAGGTCAAACTTTGAAAACTCCAGAAATTACTCATTCAACAGAGCATTCTAACTGCACAAAGGAAAATAAATAAACTGTCTTCTCCAAGGACCTATCCTGTTTGTCCTGGCTCGGATGGTCATCGGTAAACATTTACTGAGAGCGTCAGGAGGCAAAACAGGCCAAGCATCTGAAAGCTGGAGGACTGTCACTTGCTCAGCAGATGGGGCTAAAGGTGCTGCCTGCCTTGACCTGTCCCCCAAAGCCCTTCTCAGCTGCCTGCCTTGAACTCTTACTGTGAAGAGAGGAAAATCAGCAAATCTCTAACGATTTCCTGATCCGACTCCAATCCCTCCCTTCCTTGCACACATTACTTTGGAGAATCAAAACCCAACATCTGGAATTTGACTTTCCACTGTCACAGGATGTCTCCAGGGCTGGCTGTTGTTTCTAGAGTTACATAATTTCTCCTAAGGAGTTTTTTTCCCCCCTCTCGCTTCAAAAAGAAAGTGAGAGAGATTGCAGAGGAAATGCCTATGATATTAAAAAGTCATAAGTACTCATCTGTGATAACAAAAAAAAGCAATGGCATTGGATGTACATAAGTTCTGATGGTTCAGAGGAACTTGCGGGAACGGGGCCTGGTGAGACCGACGGTAAGTGAACAGATATAAAGAATGTGAGGAAAAGGGGTAAATGCCTCGTGATGTGCAAACATTGTGCTGATGATTTAAACGTCTCGGGGAGGAATTAAAGAACTGGTGGCTTGAGGTGCATCTGGTGAGCTCAGACATCTCACCCAGATAATCTTACCGACGTTCAATCGATGATGGGCTTCAAGTCTTCAAGCCTCACCACTGGGTATCTCCTTCCTGCTGAAGGGCCACCTTGGAAGTGAAGCACATGCTGAGCTGTTCAAGGAAGAATCCCGGGGAGCTGCAGGGGCCTGTCTGCAGCCGCCAGACCCAGGCTGGCCCACGGGATTCACTGCGCAGGCACCGACTCTTCACCCGAGACTCCACTGGCCCTGCGGAGTGGAAATGAACTTTGAAAACCACCGCTTGGCCTCTTGAAAGAAGCAATTGACCTATGGCTGATTACTTTCTTGAAATGGCTCATTTAACTGGATTTCTCCTCTCTCTGTTACAGGAGCGTGGGGATCAGCACAATCCAAGAATCCTTGTAAGTAAGAGTTATACTCTCCCTCTAGCTAAAACGTTTACCACAGCTCTTAAGTATCCCAGTGCAGAAGATTCCAGGAAAAATTAGAACCATTCTTAAATTCTCAAATATTTTCATCTCAAAGGATATGTAAGTTCTCTGCCCAACCCAGGAATGAGAGCTGAGGATGTGTGTGTGTGTGTGTGTGTGTGTGTGTGTGTTCGTGAGTGGTGGCATGGTCCTCAGCAGGGTGAGTACTTTGTACTCTTCAAGGAGACCAGGAGGGACACTTTGGGTTAAATTCCTCTGGAATGTCAAGATCTCTCTCCATTCAAGGTGCCTAAAAATAAAGTGTCTAAAGTTGTCATAAAGTTAAGCCTATTGATGAAATAGGCAATTACAGCTCAGGGGAATCAGTGTCCCCAGTGGGAAGCTCAAGGCTCTCTGAAAACATATGTAAGACTCAACTAGCTCCAATTTGGAAGGTCACAGAAGAAATGACATCTAAGGTGAGATCAGAACAACAAAATAAGAGGTAACAGAGAGAAGGGATAGAACATCAGGGAGCGGTAACTGCATTTGCAAAGTGCTAGAAATTTAAGTACGTAGCATTTGGCTGAAATGTGAAGGATGAGGAGAAACCAAAACAGATTCTGTAAACCAGGGATCAGCAAACTTTTCTGTGAAGGGCAGATACTAAATATTTTAGGCTTTGTGGTACCTATAGTCTTTGTCAAAACTATTCAACTCTGTCACTATAGAGAAAAAACATCTGCAGACAATTTGTAAATGACTGCATTCCAATAATACTTTACAAGAAAAGGGATCAGGCCAGATATGGCTCATGGCCTTACTTTGCTAACACCTGAGCTCTTACTATTCTAGATGTGGTCCTCAAGCCAGTAAACTCAGCATCACCTGGTAGCTTGTTTGAAATGTAGAATCTCAGGATCCATCTATGACCTACTAACCTAGAACCTGCATTTCACATTGGAGAGCTCCCCGGCAGGGGAGGAAGGGGGATTGTAAGCATTGCTGTAAGCTTAGTTAAGGCCTTTGGACCCATCCTTGGGGCCCCATTTTTGCATGTTTTGAAAATTCTACTGGCTGTCACACCACACGCAAGTACCAAAGAGTGAATTGCCTTAAAGTTTGCATCCTAAGAACCTAGCTTGCCTTTCTGTAGTCCTGGCCCTGGTAACGAAAGGGAACAATATACAGCCAGACTGTAAAACAGATCCTCTCTTCTCCCAGCTTGGGCAAACCACATTACCCTACCTTCCACCATGGTAAAGGCTGATCTTCAAAAGCTAATGTGTGTTCATCTTCATTAAGCCTCCTAAAGGTTAGCCCCTTTGGTGTGTTTCCAAGTCTCAGTTGAAGGCATTTTTCTAAGGACCATTGCTCCAGAACAGAGCTTTTGTATCATGTTTCTCTGCTGTCCTTGGTCATCATTTGTTCCCATGTAGATTCCGTGACACTTTGGGATTCAGTCTTCTGTGCCCCCTCCACCTTGGATGGCATTTCTGACCACAGGAGTTTTATGTCAGCTTCTAGACCAGCACACAGGCAGCAACTCCAAGCATGAGCGGAATAAAGCCCCTTAATTAAGCAAGAGACACACATTGGACCAGCTGTGCAGCCTTTGAAGGAAGACATCGATCAAAGAATGCATGTCCTTGCCTACCTTTTATTTATGCTTTAGAAAATCCATTTAAAGCAGAGCCCAGCACTCTCTTAATTTTTCAGCCACTTAGCACATACAATAGCATTGCTGGCTATGAATTTAAACACTCATGCATGCACACAAATAAACACACAGACACATCCTGTGTCTTTCTTGCCACCTTCAAGGACTTACGGACTTGGGGGTGTGCCTGTGGGCACTGTAGCCAAAAGGATGATGGGAAGGTGGTCAGAAAATGTCATCCAGCTGGCTTTGTGGATTTCTTGGTCTTTTCCTCTGCCTCTGGCGATTATATTTCATCCACATGCCTTTCCTGCTCATTTTTGCTTGTCCTTGGAGATGGTTCAGTCAGATTATGCTGATGTGAGCAAACTGTGAATAACTTTGCCTTGCTGTTTCACTGGTTTCAGGTTAGACTGATACTTTATAGTTCAACCTCCCCTTTCTTAGCAAAGCCTTGCTAATGTATGGCCCCAGGAAAGACTCCCATGGAAATCACTGCTATGATTTGGCTTGAGCCTGGGCATTTCCTGGTGCCATGCTTACTGAGCTACTCAGGTCTGCAAATGCCAAGTATTGTGTATTGGTTTGCTATAATTTCAAATCTACTTGTTTATGACAAAAATAATTTTTTAAAGAGTAATTCTGTATTCTGATAGTTGCCAGAGGGGAGGAAGGTAGGGAACGGATGAAAGATTTAAGAAGTTCAAATTGGTAGTTACAAAATAGTCACAGGGATGACAAGTACAACATAGGGAATATAGTCAATAATACTGTAATAACTATGTACGGTGCCAGGTGGGTACTTGAATTATCAGGGGTTATGGCACATGATCGAAATGAGCCGATCAGAGTCTTCCCTGAGATATGAGTGGATCCTGGGGAGGGAACAAAAAGTTTCTCTTTCCCTGGAATTAAGAGTTGCAAGAACAACACAAGCTAGAAATACTAGGTGGCTACCTTGAACACCTTTGAAAATTGAAAGAAACTTCAGGTTGATGTCAATGCACAGAGTTGAGCTATAGCAGGAGAAAGAAAAAATCTAAAAAAGTTTTATGAGCCTCTGGATCATGACATAACTAGAGACAACTCAACCTCTAGACTTATTGTGAGCCAATAAAATGTCTCCTTGCTTAAGCCAGTTTGAGCTATATTTCTGTCACTTGCAACCAGAGGAACCCTGACTAACTGTATGAGTCATGTGCCCATTAAAGTAGGTCAAACCAAGAGAGAAGAGTTTACTTTCAATTAGCTGGTATTACATGAAACTAATAAAAGTTATTTTATTTTATTATTTTTTTAAATCTTATTCTCACAGTTTAGACAGGCTCCTCTCTGCTTAGACTCCTTGTCCTCCATCACTCCAGGTCTGCCTGGATACCTTACCAGAACTGTCAGAGCTCCCAGAACTTCCTACACAGGCCCTCAGAGTGAGGTCAACACTCCTGACTCGCCCTCTACCAGCCCGAGCCAAAGCTTCCATTTATGCTGGAGTCCCTGCTGAGCCAAACTACCAGCCTTCCTCAGTCACTGGCAATAACATGTTCCTACGATGTGCTTTGCTGCAAATCTCAGAAAGCGATGAGTGCTAACAGATCCCGACCCTGTGCAAAAGGAAAACGTTAGAATTCTACTTGGGTCGACTTCTGATGTGTGAGGGGCTTGTCTACATTTAGACCGAAGCTGAGTGCCAGTCATGTCTTTCCTACTGGCTGACAGTTCTCCTGGGGTGCGTAAGTACATCAGTGTGAACTGAGGGCAATGGGCAGGGTCTAAGGAACAAGGATTCATTCATTTTGTGAGAAACTGCTGTTCTATAGGTCCTGGACCTGTGAACCCCCAAACCTCCCTATGCCCAGCCTCCTCAGCCAATTCCATAACTCACTCTCTAACACTAAGCCCACAAACAGGATCACTTAATTCTTTTTGTTTACTTTTCATTTTTTAATTTTTTCAATTACAGTTGACATACAATAGTATATTCATTTCAGGTGTACAATCTAGTGATTAGACATTTATATAACTTACACTGTGATTTCCTTGATAAGTCTAGTACTCATCTGGCATCATATATTATTATTACAATATTATTGACTGTATTCCCTATGCTGCACTTTACCTCCCCGTGACTGTTTTTATAACTTGAAATTTGTATATCTTAATCCCTTCTCCTTTTTCACCCATCTCCCTGACCCCTTTCCATCTGGCAACCATCAAAATGTTCTCTGGGTCTATGAGTTTGCTTCTTTCACTTCAGAGAGTGGGGAGGAGTAGGAGGAACTAGCGTGGGCTGGTTGTCTCTAGAGCCAGGCAGAGTGCTAGGAGCTTCCTCCTCATCCCAACTGTAAATCCTGTGAATCGGCTTTTACAGATGAAATCACTGAGGCTTGGGGAGGTTGTGCTTTTGCCCTTGCCTCATAGCTAGAAAGTGCAAGAATAGGAGTTTATTCTATGTCTTTCTGAATTTAAAACAAACAAATACACAAACAAACAAACAAAAATCTTTGTTCTTACCAAACCCAATAATGCAAAAAAGTCTATGCTCCCTAGTTAACCCCTCACCAGTGCAAAACCCAGAGCCATAGACAATTTGGAGTCTGCACTTATGACCTTCTGGAAAAAGTTCTCCACTTAGAAATGGTTTTGGATGATATTTAAACCCAGACCTCACAGTATCAGGCCCAACTTCCAATTTGATATTTGGAGACAGATACTTTTACCAATGAGATGGTAAAAACAACAACAACAAAACAGTCAGAACTGTTTGATTATGAGTGTCAGATACTAAACTAATGATAACTCAGACAAAATAAAGGGGATAAGTAGGAGGCATGGAGTGGTTCACAGAGCTCACCTGGGCATCCCAGTGGGAAGCAGGGCACCAGAATTCTTTCTGTTCGTGTCATCCATGTCTGTATCTGTTGGTGCCATTTTCTCTACTGTCAGGGACCTTCTGTGCACAGGAGCGTGGTCCTAGGCAGGTCTGGCTTGTGCTTTCCTGTTTAGACCTGACAGTAAAGATACCCTCACTATCAGAACCACCTTCTAACACCCTGAGCAAGGCCTCTGAGTCACCTGGGTGGTGCTATGTCACCATCCTGCCCCAGTCGTTATGGCTCATGGAGCAGACAAAGCCATAACTGTCTATAGCAAGTGAGTTCTGAAAGGTTTCACAGTCTAATGCAGCTTTAACACCCCATTTATTCACTTCTCCAGACATGATCATGTCATCCTGTTCGATTTCTATAAGGTGTCAGTTTTCCATTTTTCATTCTCTGCCTCTGAGACTTTTCCCACAGCCTGTCAACACTCTCAGCCAGTCCTGGGCCCTGAGCTGTAGTGGTACAAACACAGGAAGGTTCGGAACAATTGAAAAGATTGACAGGAGAAAAGACCATGTAAAGCACTTTGAATTTGGAAAATGAGTAGTTTACAGACACTTCAGATTTCTTATATTCTGATTCACTTTAACATCCATAAATTCCATTGATCAGATCTCTAGGCACACATACTTACACATGCATTCACCTCTCCCACCAGGTAGAGCAGTCACCCACTGTCTAGGTTTACATAACTTTAAGAGTGAAGATCCCCAGGGAGTAGCTAAGGGAAGCTGTCTGGGTGAGGAACTATGGCACCTGAGAGGCAGGACTACCTGCCTAAATGATTTTGAGTGATTGGCTTCATCACACTGAATCGATTGGCCCATCGGTAAAACAAGAAAGTAGGACCAGATCAGAGGCCAGCAAACTGTGGCCCACAGGTCAAATTCGGACCACTGCCTGTGTTTATAAATAAAGTTTTATTGGAATACAGCCATGCCTACCCTTTTAAGTATTTTCTATGTCTGCTTTCGTGCTACAAAGCAGAGTTGAGTGGTTGCAACAGAGTTTGTATTATCTGCGAAGTCTAAAATATATGCTATCTGGCCCTTTACAAAAAGGTTGCCAGACCCTGATCTAAATAAGCTCCCACAAAACCATTTTTCCTTGAAACACTTTCAAGTAAATAGTTTTAGATCTGAATTATCCAAATAATTGCTACTTTTTTGCCAGTGCTATTGCTGTTGACCTAAGCCACCTGGACATGTGTCTGCACAGGCAGAGACTAGCAGAAAACCTATCAGTCAATGGCATTCATTCAAAGTAAGTAGCCAAACACATTACTCATATTTTCCCTCCACAACTGCAACCTGAATATGAGATATCCAAAGACTTTTCTCATATCTCTCCTTTCATGTCTCTCTGGTCATAGAAATAACCAAGAAAAGTTTGATGTCTATTCGGGTCAAAATAAAGTGAAATTACATATGTTAGGAGATTTATTTATATTCAGTGAACGTTGCTGAATTCCATGTAGATGGCAATAGCGGATGAAACAGACAAGGAAATCTATTCGGGGGTTCAAATTTTCTATTTTGCCTGTCAAATAACCAAGTGGTGGCTGAAATGCCATTGGATTTTATATTGAGTATTATAGCAAGAGAAGGCAAAGGTTGCACTAATAAAACATTTTTCAGTTTTCTTCTTGGTAATGCATAAAGTTTGGAAAACACTACGCATCCTGTGAAATCAATACCTCTCAAAAACTTTCTGTGTAATATCATGCTGACATATTGGGGAAAACCAGAAGGGAGTGTGCAGGAGGTTCCCCAACACACACACACACACACACACACACACACACACAAACACACACACACACACACCCGACACACACACACACCTACTTCTGTCCGAAAAAAAAAAGAAAGGAATCCGACAGCAATAACCAATCCCAAAATGCCAGGAAGCCGGGTTGTAAATTTAACACAAACAGCTCCCTCTTCAAATTTTCAGCCCGTTTATCAAATTTTAAAAACGAAATGACAAGTTAAGATTATTAGTCAAAATATATAAATAAATCACCCTCCATCTGTGATTTGCCAGGCCTGTGAATGATTTCACAGTGGTTGGTTGTAATAAGTGAATACACAGGCAACCTGGGCTCAGGAGCGGGGCTGGTCCAGGTAAGGCTGGAAGGCGGCCAATCCCCAGGCCGCATAGGGAGCTCAGAGGGCAGACTGGGCCACTGGGCTGCAGCAGGGGCCGTGGAGAAGTCCTGCGGGGGAATTCCTCTCACAAGGCAACCCTGGCTTGGTCTACCATCCCCTCCACGCAATCCCATTGTTTACAGAAGGAATTTATTTTAGACATCTCTGAAAAGTAAGGATCAAGTCAACTTATCATAAATTCCTCCTGCTCAAAGACTGACTAATGGAAAACGTCTTTAAGATACAGTTTGTCAAATGCTCGAGGGTTTTAACGAAATGCCAAGACCCGGGAGTCATAAATTATCTGGTGGAACAGGGGAATGAGGAATGCTGGAGTCCTGGGTTCAAGATGAATTGCTGGAAAATGCTCTATCTTAAACATTGGCCTTTACCTGTGTAGATTTAAACAAATCCAGCATGAACGGCACCTATGTGGCTGCTGAATGCTATAATATAAACAGAGAACAGGACAAAAAGTTCTTTGAGCAGATTCCCCTCAACTGGCCCAGAGCCAGGTCTGCCAAGCAGGACACCCTTGTCCCCCGGCATCGTTCTGTCGTTGCTATTAATAGTTTTATTGGTGTTGGAACAAAGCCAGCTGTCTTCCTTTTCAAACCAATCTGTCTGCTGGGGTGGATTGTTGTGTTAGGTAACCTGTCACCTCTCCTAAGGACCAATCTTTAATGTCCTTCCTATACATACCGCTCTCGGCATCAAAAGGCATTTTGGTGACATCATCCATACATATGCGCCCTCATTCAGCACTCATTGAGCATTTTTTTGAGGATATTTTACTTATTTTTTTAAATATATTTTTTTATTGATTTCAGAGAGGAAGGGAGAGGAAAAGAGAGATAGAAACATCAATGATGGGAGTGAATCATTGATGAGCTGTCTCCTGCACACCCAACACTGGGGATTGAGCCCGCAACCCGGGCATGTGTCTGACAGGGAATCAGACTGTGACCTCCTGGTTCATAGGTCCATGCACAGCCACTGAGCCACACCACGGGACAGAGAATATTTTAAAGTGTAGGGAGCGTTACTATGGTTCGAGATGTTATTCAACATAGGCAAAGAGTCTCTTTGGAAATGGTGTCCCCAGAGAGCCAACCTCCATCTTTCAACTGGGCCATAGCACTGAATGCTCAAAGCCCAATGCAAATGCTATGCCCTTCTCTCCAGCATCCCTTATCTATAATAAGCAGCAGGAATTCCTGCTCTTGCTTTTCTAGGACACAGTTTTTAGAGGAAGGCTGAGGCTTGTATACAGCTGACTTTTGCAAACACATCATACTTTGCACAATAGCGTGTATTATTCTTAGTGTATGGTAGACCCAACCATGGCTTTTAAAACATTTATCTACACCTGAAATATTTCCCTTTATACCTACTCACATGACCATTCTCAGCTATGTATCTATCATTGTATGAATTCATGAGATAAAATCGTTTCCATGCTGTTTGCCCTGAGAGTTTCCTTGTTTTGAAAGAGATTTTCTACTCATGCCCTATTCCTCCCAAACCCTCAATATGAGTGTTTCCTCAAGTTCAAGTATTCCTTCAGAGGCACATTAAACATTTTTTACTCCTTTGCAATGCAACTCCTCATTTTCCAGATCACTCATGAGAAGGCCTTTTTCCAGAAGATTCTATACCATATGCACAAACCATTTCCGTTTTCAAATAACCAACCAAACAACCAAATCAAATGTTTATGTGGTTAAAAAACACACACACAAGATGGTAACATTACTTAATTACTATCTCGGTACTGAAGGCCCAAAGTGATTTTTTTGATAGTTGCAATTTTTTTTTCTTCCTGGTTCTACTTGGAGCACTATTACAAACACTTCAATTTTATTGCAAGTATTATTACAAGGCCAACATTGAATTGACAAATGAAAACAAAGTGTTAGCTTAACAATATAACTTCGTCCATTAAGATAGCTTATAGGCTACAGTCTTGGTGTATGTGGCCAAGTTTGTGGTGGGAAAATGCTCCACAGCTTAGTTCTGGTTAATGACTCTTGTCCGTGTATGTATAAGACATAAATAAAATATACTTGGTTAGGGTCAGTTCTGCCCCCTCTGAAGCTAAAAACACACAAGCTGGCAATTCTTTGTATACCACCAGGGCAGTTTAATTTGTCCCATACTTCGCCACAGCAGTGGAAATGGGGGGACCCCCCCCCCGCAAGCTAGCGTGCCCCGTGATGAAGGTGATATTGGGAGGAGGGGAGTGAGCAAACTTTCACCACACTGCATGAGGTCCCGGTCGCCAGGCTGCTGCGGTATTACTAATCCATAAAACCTGTTTCAAAAACAAATTCTCACAACTCTAGAGCAGAATAGCTCTTACAGCCACAAAAACTTCCTCTCTCACAGCCCTGCCACTTGAAACACAAACTCTCCAGGACTCCTGGTGAGTGGCTGCCCTGTCTAAAGAATGTGTCCAATATGAACAGCCTACTTTTAGGCTTTAAAAAAATTATGAGATGGCCACCAAAGAAGATTTTGGATAACATACCCTTTGTTTTATGAATGTCATCCTTTATTAGAGGTTTTATGGAGGAATAAAAGGAGAGAGTCACAACGGGGCACACATTCTAGATATGAAATGTGGAAATACAACAGAGAAAGGCCCCCATATTACCATTCTTGGAAGGAAGTTTGTCTTCTAGAGATGCTACCCAGGACGATGTTGGTACCTCAGCACTATTACCAGCACGCCTCTGGCAGGACAGTAGCTACTGGGACTTGCCTTATACCCTCATGAAAGCTCAGCATTGTTATGTTTACAAACCAGGCACGTGCAGTCTGTAAACTCTACAAATCATTGAAAGACACTAATCTAATCTAATAAAAGAGAAAATGCAAATTGGTGTCACTCCACTACACCCACCAGCCAATCAGAGCAACTATGCAAATTGACCCAACAAAGATGGCTGTTAATTTGCATGCACAGGCTCAGAATAAAGACTGAAGGCTCAGACCGGAGTGGAGACGGAAGACTGAAGAGGCTTGGCTTCTCTGCTTCGGCCAGACCAAAGGCCTGGGTCCCGGGTGCTGGAGGAAAACCGGTGCCAGCAGCCAGGGGAAGGAAGGCCTGTTGTGTGAATCTTTGTGCAACTGGCTTCTAGTTTTTAATAAAATTAGTTCCAAGATGGCATCAACACCTATTTGATCTGTGGCAATGCCAGGCACAATTTGGACACCTTGTTTTTGCTAGCAAACTGCAAGAACATATTCCCAAGAATTTCTGTAGGAAGCTCCACAGCGGGTGGGTATGGAAATGCTCACATGGAAAGATGTTATGCAAACATGTCAGGAAGACCATATCCCTGGCAGCCTTATAGACCATATGGCCAAGTCATTGGTCCAACCAACAATAAGCATTGATGAGCTGTCAGGCTCACGAGACTGGGAGGGACTAAAGAAGGTCCCTTAGCCCCATCTCATGCGTCCTTAAGTGGGATGTTGGGAGAGTTGGTACCGTTTTTTTTTAACATCATCTATTACTTGTCTCACTGTAGGTAGGTTAGTTGCTTTGCTTTATTTTGTTTTTAATCTCCTTCGCATTTGATTTCTGCTTTCTTGCTTGAAATTTGTAAGAGATAAAACACCATAAGTATAACTTCTCAAAACTATCTATCCCAGGAAGGAGCCCTAATGAGACTTCATAGCTTCCTTTGAAAATAATTACTGGGATCTTGATGCACATATGATGATGTTCTTGTGAAGCAACAAAGCATTGTAGAAAAGGTATGAAATTGGGAGTTAGAAGTGGGTTTGAATTCTGAATCTGCTCATCATTCAGAGTTGCAGCCACTAAATTCCCCTTTCCAGACCCACCTCATTTCTTCTTTATCCCATCTCATTGGCAGATCTGTTTGGTTCCACTTAAAGCATCACTGTGCTTAAAAATGCTTTGCTCTTGTAACCCACAGCCTGTAAGTACAAGAAAGAGCATTTGCCAGGCTTTTGCCTACCAGGAGTGAGAAACTTTTCTCTGTCAAGGGCCATTTGGATATTTATAAAATCATTCAAGGGCCATACAAAATTATCAATTTAAAAATTAGCCTGCTATATTTTGTCAAACATTTAATTAACTCACCCCCCTAATGCCTTGGCAGGGCCAGACTAAATGATTTCACAGGCCTTATGTATCCTGCAGGCCGTATGTTCCCCACCCCTGCTTAGGGTCTATCAGGTATGAGAATTAGCTGTAAGTCAGTAACAGAAAATCCATTCATTGAAAACTAATTTGCTGGAAATCAACTGCCAAATAATTCATTTATCTAAATGCCCAACTCGCTGAATTTTCCAGATTTACTGATTTATTAAAAATTTGTGTCTTTCAATGATTTGTAGAGTTTACAGAAATTTATTTTGGAAAGAGTGGTTTTTAACAGCTACGGAAATAAGAATTCTTCAAAGTTATAGTTAATTGTGTTTTGTTTTTATAAAAATGTATCAAGGAATATTCCATTGGTCAAAAGGAAAGAATGATAAGATAGTTTGGTCTCCTTATGAATATATTTAACATTAAGAAAGTATATTTCACTGTTTTACAAGTAATATTTTGGTTTATACTGATTTCTTTCTCATATCCTTTTATATAATGCTCTGTCTCATTCTGAGTTCAAGTCAAGGCTCTGACACTTAAAGTCTGGGCAGCCCTGGCCAAGTTGCTTCATCTCTCTGTGCTTTATTTCCCTCAAATGGATGATGGGAACTATAATAGCCTCTACTTCATAGAGCAGTTGGGAGGATTAATCTCCTTTACTAATATATGTAAAGTGCTTAGACCAGCAATTGGTAAGTCTCAAATTAATGTAAACTATTAGTATAGCTTTTTAAAAAATACTGTATGAACACATGTCTTTCAACACTTGGGTGACCTTCAACGGATGTTGAAAAGGCCTAGCCTATAATTCACTCTACAGGCTCCCTCACCCCCACCCGGGAAATGTCCCTTCTTGCCTCTTCTGCCCTGCACATACCCTCATGAAAGCTCAGCATTTTTATGTTTACAAACCAGGCACATGCAGTCTGTAAACTCTAGAAATCATTGAAAGACACTAATCTAATCTAATAAAAGAGAAAATGCAAATTGGTATCACTCCACTACACCCACCAGCCAATCAGAGCAACTATGCAAATTAACCCAACAAAGATGGCTGTTAATTTGCATGCACAGGCTCGGAATGAAGACTGAACAGGCCTATGAAAGCATGTTTATGCTCACATACATCCCCACTAGACTGTGAGCAGAGGCCAGCACGGTGCTCGGTGCTTGGAGCTTGTTGAGTTTCCCAGAAGCCTTTGCCAAATGAATAGGTAAATGATGCAAATGGACCTAGCACAACTTGGGATGGCTCAAATGACCAGGGTCTGGGCTCATCCCTTTTGTGTTGGCTCTTACTGGCTTCTGTTTCAAAGGGTGGTGGCCTTTGTGTGAACTCCTGCCCTCATTCTGGAACACACTATCTTATAAGCAAACAGTTCCCATCTCCACTTAGCACCAGCCTCCTTCCCTCAGAACCAAGGAACAGTATTGCATTTCCAGGTGTTCTCATTCTCAGAGGTGCCTTCCTGGGATGAGGTGTAAATTAATGCCAGCCTGACCACTCTGGGTCATTAAAGACCAGATGGTGATTTTTGCAAGAGGAGCAACTGAACCCTACTGGCCTGGCCCAAATCCAGCCTGGATAATTGCCTCCTGCCTACACAATACACACCCACCCCTTCTTGTTTCAGACACAGAAATGATTTTTACTTAGTCCTCTGAAAGCTAACCAGGCAGGGCTGTGCTGGCTTTGCACCAAATGCTGTTGCATGAATGCAGGGTATTCCTCTGGGGAATCTGCAAAGTGCTCTGGGGAGAAGGGAGTGGTCGGCGTAAATCTAATTGTTGTAATAGTATATTTGGAAAAATAAGACTTAGTCATCTTAAGAAAACATTTAATCTCCCATTTTTTAAGCTCCAAGAGTGATCAGAAGTTTATTATACCTAAAACTTTAATTTGGACATGAATTGTCTTTTATTGACTCATAGAGATATGGATTAACCCCTGGGCGGGATCCACTTTTGACACCTAAGCTACATAAAGCAGTCATGGGTGGGGTTTTGCTGGAGTAGATCCCATTTCATTTCTTACATTATAGGGGGAAGCTGAGGGGTATAGCAAGAACCTCAGGTGCTTGCTCAGCATATAACCGCCTACATAGGGGAAGACTTGATTGGCAGGACGGATGGAACAGATCAGTCTGAACATAAAACACCTAGGGCCAAGCGCCAAGGTCAAGAGCGCCCGAAGTTGACTGGCACAAAGATAAATAGAGCATGAGGCATAAGTGAGCAAGGGCTGGTTAGGAGCATCATTCCCAGTAGGCCTGCAGGTCCTGACCCTTTTGCATGAGTTTATCCAGAGTACGCTGGATTCACTTGAAGGGGGAGAAACGATCCTGAGGTGGTTTTATGGTTATGTATTGGCTTGCCACTCTCGGAAAATCCTGAGGCTCAGAATTCTCCCCACCTCCCTTTGTGTCTTGGCCAGAGGTATGGTTTGCCTGGAATGGGCTGAAGCATATTTTCTCCACCCAGAAAAATATCCTGAGGCCTCAGAAGACCACTGCATAGCTTATTGCAGGACCGTAGGGGAGCCCTGACTTGCCCACAAACACATTCTCTTTGGCCATGGCCTTGGCTCAAATCTAGCTTGGAGAAGCTGTGTCTTGAGTCAAGCTAATACTTAGTAATAAAGCTTCCTGGGAAAGCAGCACTGCCAAAGTTTAAGTGGTGGGTTTTTATGACCAGAATTACGGTCCATTAAGGAACGAGGATGAAAACACCAGCTCATTTCATTTTGATCTCTTGTCTAGGCTGAACCACAATTGATTTCCAATTAAAGTTCCACAAGAAAAATGCTGATGTTTCTCCCCGAGAAACAACCTTTCTGGCACTTTCCCAAAAAAACCCACCACTATCTGAGGCCACATGCTCACAACATTGACATTCCGTGGCTTTGTTTTCTTAGAGAGGTTAAACGGCCCATAAATAAAATGGGTTTTCAACTGAGGTTTTTTTTTTTATATTTGAAAAGAGAACGTATGAGATATGTTCGGTGTGGAGCAGGATATGGGAGCAGTACACCATTTGATAATAGGAAATGTATAGCTCTTCCCATTGATGAACTTCCTGGCTTTATGTTACATAAAGAGGGACATGGGCAACCATTTCTCACAGTGAAGCCACTGTGACCATGAAATATAATTCAGCTTCTACCTTTCATTTGCCCCATAGCTCAAGCTGGTCCCTCCATCCTTCTCACACCAGCAAATGCCAACAGTGAGTGCCATGCGTGGCAAAGAAACGTTTCCCTCCTTCCAGACATGGTGTGATCCTTTTGGGGAGCAAGGGGCACAGGCATCTTAAAGGGATTATGGACAAATCCTAGTGGGTATGAACATTGACTAGGAGATGATTAGAGCTTTCCATTAAACAACCTGTCATTGTAGTAAGCTATTCTTTGAATTTTCCCAAT
This sequence comes from Murina feae, assembly GCA_004026665.1. NCBI lineage: Eukaryota > Metazoa > Chordata > Mammalia > Chiroptera > Vespertilionidae > Murina > Murina feae. The sequence continues at coordinate 60,773 of PVJC01002112.1, read as the reverse complement.
AGCAAGTAAAAAGTACTTTTGTATCATGTACTAAAATAAATTTCAATCAAACTGAAGAGATCTCACATCAACACAAGGAACCTCCCAAAGGCAATTCGAAATGAAGTTAATAAAAGAACTAGTAAACTTTTTATACAAAATATTGAAGAACCATGTCAAGAAAGAACTCAAATAGATTGTAAAGTCATCTTCAGGAAACACAGGAAGGCCAACCCTTCCCAAGAAAGTTAAGTAATTCCTTTCTGAGAATATATTTGTCAAGTCCTGAGTTTTCCAATAAATTCAAATTAAAAACAAAACAAACCAACATCCTATTTTGTATGTGCCCTGTTATGTCAACACAAACACCTATTTCTAAGCAGACAGAAGAAAAATATCCTTTCTGGACAACCAGAGCCAAATATTTTTAATAAAAAATTAGGGACAAATAAAAATCCTTACAACTATGGCTTGAATCAAAAATTCTTTCTGTCTTCCTCCTTCTCTTCCTATGGCCTACTCCAGAATATTCTTATCCCAAATGATCGCTTGGCCTATATCTGGATGAGAGGGAGTGTGAGAAAAAAAAATATTTCCATGAGGAAGATTTTCTTTACCCAAGCTTTAGGGTTTTGAGAAGGGAGAAGAGGACCGATGTCTGTGGGCCATGGCTTGGGTTCTCCCCTGGATGAGCATTTTGGGAGGAAATCCTCCTGAGTCGGACCTCCTGCTTCCAGAGGTGCTCAGAGGAGGCAGACGTGGTACCCTGGATACACAGAACCTAGAAGACTGGTGCTACTGACATTTGAATTTAGAATCTGTTTCCATGTAAGTGCAAATGGACAGATGAATTTCAAATGACCACCCCCACCCCCACCCCCAAAAAAATCAAGCTTCTATACCCTAAAGATAACTAAATGAACTAATGAAATGCTCAGGGCCATCAGAGGGTCCCAGTCACTCTTTTTTTTTTTTTAATATATTGTATTAAATGTTTTACAGAGAAGAAGGGAGAGGGATAGAAAATTAGAAACATCAATAGAGAGGAACTTTGATCAGCTGCCTCCTGCACCCCTCCTACTGGGGATGTACATGCCCTTGATGGGAATCGAACCTGGGACCTTTCGGTCTGCAGACCGATGCTCTATCCACTGAGCCAAACTGGTTAGGACCCCAGTCACTTTTGAAGCACGGTCACAATCTCTCCCCTCAAGAAATAGAATCACCCTTTCTCTTCTTCAGTATTTGGGAACTCTCTTTCCCCAAAAGGAGATACCATAGCAACAAGGAAGGCAATCCAGATCTTGCTTCCAACTGGATTTTCTGCTGGATATTTGTATTAGCTTTACAGCTCCCACCCTCCAGGGCAGTGAGTATATGCCATCCCACTAAACACTAGACTCACCTCCCAGGCATTGTGACATTTCCAAATTCTCCCTGAGAGGTAGTCCTGCTGAGAAGTACTGCATTTAACTAAGCTAGACTACTCGCCGCCTCTAAAACATTCTACACAATCCTGGACTGACTCTGGATTGCTGTATATTCTGTTCCCTGTAACTAAAATGTTCATCTGACCTTTTTTCCTTTCCTACTGAATTACTGTTCAACTTTCCTAATTCCAAAAAGGCCTTCCCACTCTCCCCATGCCACTCTTCCTATGCTCCACTTTGAATATTGCATATAGTAGCCAATGGGTTCATGTACAAATAACTGAAAACCTGTCTAGCATTGGGTATGAATCAAAAAACAAATGTGAAGTCTAGAAGGGGGTGGATTCAACACTGTTTCAGCAGCTCAATTTTATTATTGAAAATGCATGCTCTTTTAGCTCAACCATCCTAACATTTTGGCTTTTCATCCTCTTGCTAATCATCTCATGGTTGCAAGAAAACTGCTAGTGCCGAGCATCATGCCCTCACATAACTGTTTCAGTTAGCAAAGAAGACAGTGGCCAGAGGGTTTCTCCTAAACAAGTTCTGACTGTTTATCTGGGAGGCAAGTCTGTCCCCAAAGACATCTTCCACGTCTCAGTAGCCAAAATTGTCAACATGCCCCAAAAGAAGCTGAGTAAGGAAGTGCGTGTCTATCAAGGGAGAATATATGCAGTTTATTATATCGGTTATACTTGAACAATGCTGTTAAAATTTCTACAACTAAGGTACCAGCAACACAGTTCACTGCAGATGAAGACACCATTGTTTTAAAAATAAAATTGCTCCTTAGCATATAGATAGCACTTAATTACTATATTTGGAATTTAAGAATGCCCTATAATGGGAAAATGCTGAAACCATCGAATTCCCTGTCATTCAAAGTTGTGTCCCTATTCTCTGTCCCTCGGGAATACTGGACCACTAAAACTAGATGATGATAATAAAAATTACTGTTTATATTTTACATACACTTTGTGAAGTCTCTCACTTGCTTTTTTGCAACTTTAAAATATATATGTATGTGTGTGTGTGTGTATTGATTTCAGAAAGGAAGGGGGAGGGAGAGAGAGAGAGAAATATCAAGGATGAGAGAGAATCATTGATTGGCTGCCTCTTGCATGATCAGGGATGGAGCCCACAACCCGAGCATGTGCCCTGACTGAGAATAGAACCATGACCTTCTGGTTCATAGATTGATGCTCCATCACTGAGCATGCTGGTTGGGCCTCTCATTTGATCTTTTCATATATATATATATATATAGTTGATTTTTTACAGAGAGGAAGAGAGAGGGATAGAGAGTTAGAAACATCGCTGAGAGAGAACATAGATCAGCTGCCTCCAGCACATCTCCTACTGGGGATATGCCAGCAACCAAAGTAGATGCCCTTGACCGGAATCGAACCTGGGACCTTTCAGTCTGCAGGCCAATGCTCTATCCACTGAGCCAAACTGGGTAGGGCTCTCATTTGATCTTAACATCTGCCCTGGAGGTGGATGGTAGAATCCCTCATCTACAAGGGAGAACAGAGGCCCGGGAAGGGTAAATCCCTAGCCCAAGTCCACAAAGCTTAATTAAGGAGCTTTCATGAAGCTTCCCCCCAGGTCTACTGTCCACCTGCTCCCATAATGTCCTGCTCTCTTTCTCCCTGGGGTCACTCTGAGCTAGAAATACCCAAAATTTGGGGTAAGGCCCCAGGAAATCCCTTACCCTACCACTCTACAAGAGACAAATAAGCTCCCCCACCTCCCTCCAAGTGATGACAGAATCAGTCCAGTGTGTAGGTCCAAGCATGAGTCAGGACAGTCTTTCTAGCCACAGACATTTCAGGATTTCATATGGGCTGAGAGGACCCAATTTCTTTTCCAGGGAGAGATAATAAGTATTTGGTTAGTAGCATGAAGTCCAGTGAGTATAAATAGAAGTGTTTATTGAGGGTCAAAATGGTTTGGTTTCTAAACAAAACACAAAATCAGATGTTACAGAAAATGTAGCTGCTTCTCTCACCGGTGTGTAAGAAAATGTAAAAGTAGACTCAGACGTTATGCCAAGTAAAGATAACAGATGCAGGCCATTTTAAAACTGAAACAATTATGCCCTGTTATTAAGAACATTCATAGAAATGTTCCCTGAATGTTTATAAGATGTTTACTCAGTTTCTATCCTGAAAATCAGGACACTTGGTACTGAGAATATTTCATGCCCAACAGCTCAGCAAAACCACTATTTCTTCAGTTTATAGCCTCTCTTAATCTCTTTGTGGAAATCTCCAGACCTCAACTCCATTCCTTGAAATTTTACAGGGCACAAGAGGAACAGAAATCAGCTCAAAATGAATATGTGTATTCAGAATGCATTGAGATTGTTCCAACTTTTCAAGGACCTCATACAAATTCATCTTCTTAAGGGCCCTCGTGGTCTCTGAATCACTGCTGCTGCATATCTCCGCTTCTCAGCACCCCAACTGTATTCTCCTGATAGGAATAACTGCCAGATCATTAGGGAAGAAAAAGTTTATTGAGTCCAACCCAGGAGGGCGAGCATAAGGTCAGGAGCAGGTACCACCAATTTTACACAATCTTTGCATCTGCACCCGTTTGATTTAAGACCATAGTGGAATTTATTGGTGAGCATTGCATTATAAAAAGTGGCTAATACCATATTATCTCATATTTATTATGATTCAGTCAGAAATGAATTGTGCCTGGCAAGGGATGAGTGTTGAGCTATGAACCAGGAGGTTACAGTTCAATTCCCAGTCAGGGCACATGCCCAGGTTGCGGGGCTTGGTCCCCAGTGTGGGGCGTGCCAATCAATGATTCTCTCTCATCATTGATGTTTCTATCTCTCCCTCTCCCTTCCTCTCTGAAATCAATAAAAATGTATTCTTTTTAAAAAGTGAATTGTACGTATGCCATAGCCAATGAGCTGATACGGTGGCAAGAGAAAAACGGGTCTTGAAAAATAGCCATTGTCTTTAATGGTTTGCTTCTTTAGAAGAACAAATGCTTTCATGTTAAAACTATCTTTCCTGTGGCACCGATGACCAAATGGAAATTATTAGAAGAACAACAACAAAAAGAAGCAAAAGGAAGTTGAGCCTGATGTATTAGGATAGTGGTAAAATAAAGAAATCCTTTAGGATCTCCAAGAAAACATGTAGAAATGCGGAATAAAGCATTCAGGAGTTTCAAATTCCTAACAAAAACAAAAACAAAATACATAATCCACGGAGCAGCCTTTATTGAGACTGTACCTCTATCAGGCGTTGGCAACCTTTCAAAACAGGTCCAGTGGCTTGTCCCCAGCCCCTCTCATGCTTAGGGCAGGAAGTGGGGGGGGGGGGAGAGGGGAAGGACACCTTATGCAGGGTGACAATTGAAAGCAACTTACAGGTCACCAAAAACTTTCTCACGTTCCTTTTTAGAAGGCAAACTGGGCATTAGTATTTTTTCTATACCAATCTTGGCATTTTCCCCCCAGAAATTTAAAAATCCCTGCTGATATATCTGAATAACTGATTTGACCACTCCAAGGACCAGTAACTCATGAAGCTTATAGGAACATCAAAAGCCTCTCTCAGACCACAACCAGGACCCCAGATTGTAGCTTATCCCTCTGTTACTATGTTCTTTGCCACAGCTGTCATTCCCGGAAGTGCACTAGAACACTGGAAACAGAGATGTTACTTCTTCAAAGAGTTGAAGACTACGGGCCTGAGGCGTCCGTCCTTGGAGCAGCCTCAGAGCTGGGAGTGTGGGTACAGTATGCACATTTCTTCACCCTATTTTATTCTAAAGGCCTCTCTGAAGCTCACAGGCCCACTGGATGCTTTTACCTGGGTTCTGTTTTGTTTTCTCTAATTCTTGCTATTTGTCATGTGGTTCAATATTCTAAATGGCCTTTTAAAATATGTATGGATGAAATAGCAAGATGTCTGAGATTTGCTTCAAAATATTCCAGGGAATGGAGAAATTAGAGAGCTACATAGGAAACAAGAGTGGCCGTGAGTGGGTAATATTTGAACCTGGACAATGGGTATGAAGGGGGGTTAGAACACTTTTCTTTCTACATTGGTATATGTTTAAAGTTTCCCATAGTAAAGGTATTTAAATATTATTATGGGGACATAGTGTTAGTTTGGGTTTTGTTTTGCTGTGGCTTGTTTTCGGAGAATTTGCACATAGCTCTGGATAGAGGCAGGCAGAGTCAGGGTACCGACACTTCATTTTATTGTGAACAGATGCTGCTACCGATTCAGGGGCCAGAGCCAATGCTAAGTCCTATAAAACCTATGCTGTGGGATTCCTGCTGGGGCAGGATTCCATCCATTGCTCAGGGAAGGCTGTGGAGAGAGCCCTAGGCTTCTCCAACCCATGCCTGTAAGGGACCACTCGCAGGGGATTAGCTGATGGAGGAGGAGAGAATGTTCCAGTCCATGGATGGAAGGGGAGGAGAGGGAGAGAGAGGAAGTGGCCCGAGGGATGCCCAGCTCCCAGGAGAACTCTTCTCGGCTTGAAAGTGAAAAGTGAAGTCCCTCCTTGGTGTCTGTCACCAGCCTGGCAAACAACGGGCTCCAAAGTCTATCTCTTAACAGGTAAGTTAGTACATGACAGAACTCGGGAGGTAGGCAGGTGGGGGGACCACCAAAGGGGAGATCTTTACAAATAAAATTAGGATTTCCACCATCCTCTGCCCAGTGAGTTGTCTTGCAAACTCGCAGGGGTTCCTGCTGTCAAAATTAAACGTAGACCAGGCTTAAAATCCCCCCCAAGCAGACAGCCATATAAGCTGAAACTAAACCGCGCTTATTTGATGGACATAAGAGAAATTTAACTCAAGTTATTTCCTATAAATGTCTATGATGTTCACAAAAGAAACATAAGTCATCTTCCTAAAATGGCATATCACTTTTCACCAACCCCCCCCCCCCACTAATGGGAACTCCATTGTCATAGCCAATCATTGCGAAGCTTAAACAACCTTCTGATTTTGACTTTATAAGCCATCCATACTGTCGTGCCTCTGAGCTTCACATCAGTTTTAGATTTTTACAGAGTCCCAATTCACGAACTATGTTTTGGTGCACAAAAAAGCTCTTACTAAATGCTATGTTGCTGATCTGGTTTTGATTTTTGCTATTACTGGATGTTCAGCATTACTCTCCTCCCGATACCATTGACCTGACTGTCGTTCCCTTGGAAGCTGGCAAAATTCCGCATGGATTCTGCAGACCATGCTGGTGTTCAGTGTAACTGTTCAGGAGCTTGGATGAAGTAAATAAGTTTATATATCATAATGGGTTGTCTAGGTACAGACCAACGTTCTCACTGCCTCCCAGCTACATTTCTGGGTATTACTATACCCTGCTTATGCTCATATGCTCATCTGTTCTCTGGGGAACTTTATCTTGCATTGTCAGAATCAAAGAGGTTCCGAGGAGTGGAGGGATCATTCACAATATTATCCTGGGATAGTGAGGACACAGAAGGAGACAGGAAGATCCTTCAGTGTGGGCCGTGGTTAACGAATGGATGGGACCAGGAAACATTCTCAGTACACGGTGCCTTCCGCTTTGCCGTCTTCTTGGATGCTAAAAATTAATGACTTTAGAAAGACGTGACCGGCAACAATCAACAGCCTAAGTTGTAAATAAAAATGAAATGCCTATATGAATGGACACGCAAAATGTAGGATTCCCTAAATAATAAACTATTATTCGCACATAAAAGGGAATGAAGTCCTTATACGTGATACAAGAATGAACCCTGAAAACATTACGCTAAGTGAAGGAAGCCACTCACGAAAGACCATATAGTCTATGATTCCACTTATCTGAAATGTCCAAATAGGAAAATCTATAGAGACAGAAAGTAGATTCATGGCTGCCTGGGGCTGAGGAGCCAGAAGAGTGAAGGGATAGAGGAGCCATAGCTCAAGGGCAGGAGGTTTCTTCCTGAAGTGATGAAATTGTTCTAAAATTGACTGGGGGACAATCACACATACCTGTGAATATGCTGACAACTATTGAATTGTACATTTTAAATGGATATTAATTGTATGGTAAACAAATTGTATCTCAACAAAGCTATTTTTAAAAAACAAACAAACACAAAACTAGAAAGATGAAATGCCTAATCCACACATATCATAATCAGCCCACCAGAAAACACTTGCTGGGATATTATTTCCAGATTGTGCTTTGGTCATGAAACCAACTTAGTACATTGTGTTGAATATATATATATATATATATATATATATATATATATATATATATGCCCAGCAACAGGAACAGCGGAACAACGAGAACTACCGGTGGCTATAATGTGCACTGCGGCAGCCAACCAGCCTGATCTGGGCCCCAATCGGCCTATACCCTGGCCAGACTAGCCCCTAATTGGCCCCTAATACTCCCATCAGGGTGGGTCAATTGGATCCCACCCATGCACGAATTCATGCACCAGGCCTCTAGTTTTTAAATAAAATTAAAACAAAATGGAACATAACATCATCCCCTTGTAAAGCTTGAACTTGGTGTTTTGTGCCCTGCATCACGATGTGCTCCTTCAAAGACATGTGCCCGTGCTTTGTGAAGAGTCCTCGGGTAACCTGCTTTCTTCTCGGATCTGAGCAGTCTATATCTCTGTTCCTTAGACAGTTTCAGGTTTGCCACTTCTGTCATCACTGTCTAGAGTCAACACTATCACCCAATTTTTCTTGTATTGCCTCCCAAACTAGCACTCTTGACATGTGGGTCTGTGAAAGGTCAATCCCAATTTCACCATCAGTACTAATGACAGAAATGCTTTATTCTCCAAACAACTGTTCTGCCAGTCCCTCTTCTAGCATGCTGGGGTGTCTTCCTGCCTCTGTATGAAATCCATGCTTGCTGATTGTGCAAGGTTCCATGCCAGGGAAATGAGCAAGCCATATTCTCATAACCAAGGTGCTCCTAGGAAGTCCCTTGCTCCTAGTCATCCTTTTACTTATTGATTCAATAAATATCCTTTGACTGCCTGCCATGTGGCTGGCATAGGGACATAGAATAGTGAGGAAGACAGGCATGGCCTTATCAGATGTCAGAATCCAGTCATCAGAGAGAGATACTGTCTTGAGTACTTTCTAGAAGTGACAATCAATGGCTGCATGACCTTTGGCAAACTATCCCACTCCACCACACTCAAGTCTGTTGGCTCAGAAGCTAAGTTTTCTGGTCTGCTGAGAATTTTAGGATTTTAGAGCTAAAGGGCCCTTACAGAACAGCTCCCCCATTTTACTGATGAGGAAATGGGGACCCAGAGGGGACATCCTTTGCTCACTGACCCAGAACCAGCCAAACGCACACCTTCCAACAACCCCATTTCCACCTGTAATAAAGCTGACTATGGCCTATTCTGTATTAAGAATTGAGAGGCCTTCAAAGGAGGTGTCTTCCATCCTGAACTTTTCAGAGAGATGGTTGTGCAAAATGCTCTACCAAGTGAAAAGAACCAAATGTGAAAAGCTAATGAGAAGGGAACCAAAGTCATATGTGGGTCTCACCGAAGGGTTTTTAACAATACAAAGGCCTGGGAATGAGAATAGCAGGAGCCCAGCTACCAGGAACATGCCCCTCAAGCCTCCTAATAAATGTCCCTTTTCCTTTTTTGAAGTTTAAGTGCTCACTAAGAAATGGCCTTCTGGGCGCCAGGATCCCCTCTGGAAACAATAGAGGCGTTCCTGGACCTGGGTTCTCAGCGTTTGTTTGGTGGGTGGGTTATTTGCTTGATTGACTGGATGGATGAATGGGTGATTTTTCCCTCCTTCATGCTCTTAAAATCCCAGCCAGCAGGCTAAGAGCTCTTGGTTTAGCTTCCCCAATTCCCAGCCGTTCCCCTTAAAGTCTGTCCCATTAAACATGAAATCCACAGAACACACACCGAGCTACTTTTTCTCTCCCCTAATAAATCAGGTAAATTACCTCCTTTGTTTTTAGGACCATTTCAAGTTCACTTTTAAGATTCTTTGTTAAGGTTTTATTTATGTTGTGACTTAATAGAGATTTAATCCACTTTTCAGCACACAATCGTATCACAATATCCCTGAATTGTTCGCTCGTATTATTAAAATTGAGGAGAAAGGTAGTTTTCCTCAGACTCGGCCCTGATCAATTCCAGACTGCATGTGTCTCCTTGGCATCTGAGCCCACCTGAGTTTATAAGGCCCATTAAAATAAATAACAGTTTGGTCTGCAAAGGATTGGCCTGTGTTAATATATGCGTAAGGAGATCAATGTTTATCTCTACTTTCTAGAAACCTAAGTCTTCTACAAATATGTTTATACACAGCAGAAACCATGTGAATCTCCTGGTAAATGTTTGCCTTCACACTCCTGGGATATGTTGCACACCAGATGGCTTGGTCAAAACAAAATCTCACATACACACACACACACACACACACACACACACACACACACACAAGTTTGCACACTGTGCCTCCCCATTTTCTTTCGGATATTTTTTTCTCCTTTCATGCCTGAGAAAGAATGTAGAAATACTTAGAATAATGACCAGTATGTTCTCTGTTTACTGCTGCTTTGCCTCACTAGAGATTAACTCATAAAACTTTACTCCAAATTAAACAAAGTCAGGCACTCCTTGCAGCCAGTCAAAAGCTGCTCCTTAGACCAAAGGAAATCTTGACTTCAACCCTGAAGGTTAAATGGCCCCCTCTGCCTGTCCGGGAGGTGCCAAAATTCTCATCTGGACCCTGGCACTCGTGGGGCACTTCATCTGGAATTAGAATGGAAGCTACAGGAATCGCAGGAAAACTGTATTTTAAAGCACTAACATCTCTCCTGCCGTTTTAAAAAATTATCTGATTGATACAATTACAGTTATTTAGAGAATCGGACAATGACGGATTTTAGTAACAGGCAGGCAAGAAAGCACCGTTGACCGTGGCAGAAAACTTCCAAAGGAAGCCATGTCTGAAACCGATCTAGGTGCTCTCTCACCATCCTGTCTATGCAGCCACCGCTTCTCTGGGGATCATTAGATGTTGTCTTTGAAGAATCCAAATGAGAGACGGCACATAAAATAAAGCCATCGAGGTCTACGCCTCGCGCATGGTAAATTCTCAGTGGACATGAATTCCGGTGGGATCCCAGACTTGAGACTGTGATCTAAAGAGGCATGTGAGAGACCTTGAGAAAGAAAACAAAGAGGCCCAAGGTCATGTCCTGCTGGCCCTGACCTCAGCAGCCTATTTGTCTTCCTCTCCACAGCGCTTGGGTTTCAGTCTCCAGCCCTGCAGACAACATTTTTACCTGGAAGACGTTGGGAGGGGGAGGGGGGGTGTAAATGGAGAGGGGCATTTACAAAGATCATTTGATGCAAGTCCCTGCTTCCTTCTCCTCGAGGGTCTGCTTATTTTCAAGCGTGCCCGCCTGGAGCCATGGGTGTGTGTTTGTGTGGTCCGGTTGCCGTTTTATGGGTTGTTGCTGTACTCTGGAATCCCTGGAATACTTCAATTACAAAAATTACCATGCGCTGGGTCCTTTCGGGCTGACAACACGGCTTTCCTTTCTGCCTAAGCTGGGTTGTGTTTGTTTACGTAGGAAATGTACTCTTTCTGAACATTCAGGCTGTTTCAACATCCACTTAGATAGCCCCATTAAATTAGGAGGTTAAGAAAATTAAGAAGGGAGGCAGGAGGAGGACAAAGAGAATACCTCTTGAGATTCTAACTAAGACTTTGGTTCAGGACTAACGTAGGGATTCAGACACTGTTTTTCTTTTTGGCGTGGAGACAAAGCTCTGCTTGTCCCCGGCAGGCATGAGCACTACCCCATTCGGACCCGTGGTCACGTTGTGCAAAGTGATTTTCCTGTTTAAACTCTCTGCTTTCTTAAATGTTATCTTTTAAAGAAGAATTAGATAACCCTATGTCCCCAGACTATATCCTATTTGTTTGAATAGGAAATGCTAATATTTTTCTACATGTTTGGAATGGGTGCCTGTGGTAACTCGGTGTGGTGGTTAAGACAGGTCCCCTTTAAGCTCTGGGAATCTCATTGGCTGATTCCCAGGAGCCAGAAGGTTCATGGGAATTTTGAATAATGACCGAGCTAGATTTACCTTTTCTATATGTAATCCATGTCATTTTAAATGTTTCCTTTCATGAGAGTTTTTCTTCTTCATTTCTCTCCTTTACCCCCACTCCCGTATTCTCCCATGCCTTCCATCCAGCCCGCTGCCAAACCAAGTTTCCAGCTCCCCACAACCTCTATTTAAAGACCCTTGCTTCATTCATCGTTAACCTTAATGATCTCTGCCTAGTTCAACTGTCTCTACGTTCTCATAGGTCTAAGGCAATGCCTGTCACATCATAGCCCCAGACATTCCCTAGTTGTGTTCAGGACCCTGTATCTAACAGGGAAGGAAGCAGGAACCGCAGCAGAAACATTCCTAAAACAATGGATTTTCCATGCCAACGAGCTCTCTACTGGGACACAACTGTGTCCTCCACAGCCAGCATTGGCCCTCCAACATGTTTAAGCATGAAGCTTGTCGTTAGGAGACCAAACTCCATTTTTCAGTACCTTGTCTTCACACACACTGGGAAGGTACCCAATGCCATCTTGCTTCCCTCTATGAAAAACTACTTTTAGAAAATCTAGAATTGGGCGTTTATATCTTTTATTTTATATTTCAATGACAGTTGACATTCAATATTATTTTGTCTTTGTTTCAGATGTACAGCATAGTGGCTAGATAATCATATACTTTACAAAGTGTTCCCCCTGACATGTCCAGGACTCACCTGGCACCATACATAGTCATTACAATATTATTGACTATATTCTTTATGCTGGACTTTACCGCCCTGTGACTATTTTGTAACTACAAATTAGTACTTAATCCCTTCACCTTTTTCCCCAGCTCCCCAAACCCCTGTCCCCAGGCAACCATTAGTGTGTTGTCCGTATCTATGAGTCTATTCCAATTGTGTTTGTTCATTTGTTTTGTTCTTTAGATTATATATATAAGTGAAACTCTCTTTGTCCATCCATACTGTCACACATGGTAAGATTTCATTCTTTTTTACAGCCAAGTAGTGTAAAGTATGACAGCTTTTTTATCCACTCATCTACTGATGGGCACTTGGGCTGCTTCCAAATCTTGGTTATTGTAAATAACGCACATATTCTTTTAAATTAGGGTTTTTTTTTCAGATATATATATCCAGAAGTGGAATCATTGGGACTTAAGGCAGTTCCATTTTTAACTTTCTGAACTTCCATACTATTTACCATGTAAACTTAAGTTGGTATATTCCCTCTCCCGGGGGAACTCAGATTTCAGCCCCACATCTAACTGAAGAATGAAGATCTGTCCCCTCTCACCCACATTTCAGCCATCAGTGCTCAGATGGCAGGGGTCATGCTTAAGGCAACAAGACACATTCATTGTCACCAAAACACACACAGGAGTGGCTTGCTTAAACCCAACACGTTAAAGCTGAGAACCTTCGGTGCTAAATGAGAACATATCTTTCCTGCCACCCTACTTGAAACCAGTAGCATTAGCAAATACCCACACACACAAGTGAGGAGCATGCTTGCTCCCTATCAACAAAGAACAAAAAACCACGAGCAGACGCAGGCTAACTGTACTGTCAGGAAGCCCGGGCCTCAGGCCCTTCCCTGCATAGGCCCTTCCAGGACCCAAGGAGAGGGCCTAGCCATTTTGTATTCATGATTTTACATTCTTTTTAACGAGGCCCACAAACTATATAACCTTCAGGCCTCACCAAACCTAGATCCACCCTTTCATGGACTGAATTGTATTCCCACAAAATTCATATCTTGAAGCCCTGATCCCCAATGGGATTAGAGTTGGAAACGGAGCCTTTAAAGCAGTCATTAAGGTTAAGTGAGGTCCTAAAGCTGGGCCCTAAGCCTACATGACCAGTGTCCTTACAGAGGAGGGATGCACCCACACAGGCGAAAGGACACAAGCGAGAAGACTGCCATCTGCAAGTTCAGGCGAGGGGTCTCAGGAACATGCTCACAACTTGATCTTGGACTCCTCGCTATCAGAACAGTAAGAAAATGAAGTTCGGTGGTTGCAGCCACCCACTCTGCCATATTCTGGTATGGGAGCCCTAGAAGACTAATAAACACCCCCTAGAAATTAGGAACCGTCCTTTAACCTTTTACTAGTAAATTTTGTTAATGATAGCATTCAGTGCTAACTGAAGTGTAGTAAAGCAGGTAATCACATACATAATCATAATACTGCTGACAGCACATAATTCATAAAAATGCTCATTCTCGTTGCCCTGGTTAATCCCTCTTCTGGGAATCTAGCATAACCAAATAACCCCGAATATTTTTAACTATACACAAAGAAGCTCATTAAAGTATTATTTACAATTCTTACCCCTTAACTAGAAGCTCCCCTTTCCCATGAGTCACAAGTTGTGTGGCCCTCGGATTTCTGGGAGAATCTACCAGACTTGTGCAGATTCCCAAACTGAACCATATATCTTCATATGAAATTATGTTCATTTATTTGCAAACAGTAATTTTTTCCAATCCAACATGCATACCCCCTTACAATGTGATATTGCTTCTCCACCCATCAAGAGGTAACATTTATTTATCTACCATTTGATCTGAGCTTGGTCACTTGCCTGGCCTATGGAACATTAGCAAATATGATACAAGCTTATGATTGAGAAATGCTGCATGTGGATTTTGCTTTCTCTTTCTAGACTTAAAACCATGAGATCCCACCATGAACTCAATCTCACCTGCTAGAGAGGTCATGCACTGAAAAAACCAAGACACTCTGATCAACAGCCTGCCAACCCCCGATATGTGATTGAGTCCATCCTGGGCCATTCAGCTCCAGCCCAGAATTCTCCCAGCCTTCTCACCCAACCATAGAACTATGAGCTAAATAATAACTGTTGGTTGGCTGAAGCCTGTAAATTTTTGATGGTTTGTTAGGCAGCAAAAACTAATATAATAATTTCCCCCATGAAATGCATACAGGGTAAATAGAGAATAGACAAACTAAGTTAATATCCCAATATTGGGAAATTAGTTTATGGACTTTCTGGCAAGCTCCTGGATTCCAATCTTATGATTCCAATTCTTTCAAAGGTTTCAATAAAATTACGAATTATCATATACTCTGGGCCTTTGGAATTTCTTGAGAATAGCTGAAATCTTCAATGATAAACTTGCAAATGTTCCTGGTCTGGTTTACTCTAAAACTGGAAATGAGGTAAATGCTTTCCATTATATGCTTTCCCTCAATTAAGGAACTTAAAATTATAGCTAGGAAGACAATACAGAAACATAGAAAATATTTATTGCAATATTAAATGAAAAGAATAAGATACAAATGTGTGTTTAAGTTATGACAAATATTTAAAAGAAAAATAGATAACTGATTATGCTGAAGGAAAAGACTATAAAAAAAAATTAGGCCTAAATACATTAGGAGCTGCTTTAGGGTATGGGATTATGAGTAAATTTCTTTCTTTTCTATAATTATATTACCTTTATAAATTTGCATTTTAATATATAACCATTTTTTCCAATTGACCCCTCTGTTTGCTTTATCATGTGTAAACTTGGTAGCATATAAATGCTTTCTGCTAGTTTAAAATCATAATATCCCAGAAGGTGAAAATAACTATCATTTTCTGATTTATTTGTATGATATTAATATTGCTCTAGAGTTTTACCTAAATCTGTTTAAACCCAATTTAAACCAATTTTTGGGACAGAGTAAGTCTAATCTCACTTAGACGACAAATTATTAAAACCTCCTGGCTGAGATCCAGTTTGATTCAGATCTAAGCTGAGTTAGAGGCAAATATTATGTAGCTACCTTTTTAGGCCATAGCTGCCCTGAAAAAATGGCTCCAGGCCCAGTTATTCAGAGCAGAATGAGTAGACCTTAGCTATTTGCCAGAGAAAATATAAGCCTAAGCTCCTCCTTGATGTTCAGATTGCCTCAGATTTGGCCAGTGGGAACCCTTCTGAGCTGGTGCCAGTATTCTTTTGACATATCCCTATCATTTTTGTGAGCACTTCCTTCCTCTCGGGAACAATAAAACCATTCAACTTTATTTACTTCCCCTGCCCCAGCCCTGGAGTCAGCCGTTTCTCCAAGGAGCCCTGGTTCCCTTTCATTGGGATGACATTTAGAAATCAAAACTGGGGTGCCAGTGTGCTCACAGCTACCTGGAGTGTCATTCCTTTTAAAATTCAAAACATTTTTTTTTAATTTTAATGATATCATGAATTGATATTGACACTTCTAATTCCAATTCAACCCCATAGGCTCTTCCTTGCTTTCCCCATTCCATTTCTGACTTTTGCCCCTCTACATTTAGAACCCTGACTCCTGGCAACACCAACCCATTTACTCATTTGATTAATTCTATAATGCATTTAGTTTCCATTTGAATATATTCTCCCTGGGGCATTTTGTAGTTTCTGTCATGGTTTTGTCTTGTTGTGTGCGTGTGTTTGTGTGTGTTTGTGTTTGTGTTTTCTGTCCGTAGTAAAATGAATTCTTATTATATTTCTTCCTGTTTCTTGCCCATTTTTATGCTTAGTTTTTTAATATATGTATTGATATGTTCATTTGAAAATAATTCAATTTGTAGTATTGTCATAGGTATCTTCTGCTTCACAGGGTGAGTTTTTATTCACTGAAATATCTTGTTCTTACAGTAGCATTATACATAGTTGATTGGATTTTTTTCTATTCCTAGGCATTTTATGGGCAAGTTTTCTATATCAAAAACACCGTTTTCTGTTACTATAATGAAGTATTGCATCTTTAACAGCTAATATTGGTGATGATGGTGGTGGGGTGGACTGGGAGTGATGAAGATGTCTTATTTCTTTTCGTTTCTGCAGGTTTCTCATTTTTACTTTCTTACTTCTTTCTTGTCCTTCCTTCGTACATCTCCAAGGGACATTTCTATTTTTTTTCTGATTTTTCCCCATTAGCAGTGATTCTTCAGTGCTGACACCTCTGCTTACTCTAGGTACTTCATATAAGTGGAATCACAGAATTTCTTTTCTTGTATCTGCTTATTTCCCTTAGCATAATGTTTTCACAGTTCACCGTGTTGTCGCATGCATCAGAATTCCAAGCATTTTTATGGCTGAAAAACATTCCATTGTATGTATACAGCACATTTTGTTTATCCAGCCAACTGTTGATGGACACTTGGGTTGTTTCCATGGTGGTTGGGAACACTGCTGCTATGAACATTGGTGTGCAAGCTAACCCCTTCCTGGAAGGTTCCAGTCCAGCTCTGTAGCCTCAAAGTCCAGTCACTAAGCTGGGTGGAGGGACAGTGCCTGGCAAATAGAAACGGACAACTGGCAGCAAGCAAACGGTTAAAGTTTTGGCTTGAAACTTTATAAGCTTAGTTTCCCTCTCTTTGTTTTTGCAGGCCAGACCTCTTCTTGGAATTAAGTTCAGCTCGTAGAACTACCCCATGGGCTGCTGATGAACAAAGCAATAAAGCTGACCCAATCCTGCTCTTTTCCATATTAATGGGGCCATTTGCTGTTAAGGAATTGAAAGTCTTGCCACTGAGTGACAGTTGTTCAATATTCTAATCACATAAACTTTTGTGTTATGGTTTTGCCATTTGACATATTGGGTTTCATAATGTGATTGAATTTGTATGTTGGAAACATGTTTATTAATGGAGACTGACACGGTTCTAGTACGAATTTATGTTAAGCTGACTGAGTTTTGTGGGAAATCCACAGTGATAGTTGGGGGAGGCTAGAGTACAAACTGACCAGAGTCTTTTCTGTTTAAGTTTCACAAGAAACTTTCTTGGAGATGAAACTCACGCTTTCACTCATTTGGACAAAGTGTGCAATGATTGGATATGAGATGAGGGAAGCCTGGCTCAAAATAGGAATTTGCTGAGGCCAAAAGTCAACAGAATTGCTCTGTAAAGAGATTATCCAAGCATGGGGAAGAAGCACAGACAAGCACTTAAATGGTCTGATTTTTTTTTTTCCATAATGGTGATGGAAGAATAGAAGGTAGTGATGGAAGAAGAGAAAGCAAATGGTGATTGGAGGAGACTTGACTTGGGGTGGTGAGCACATAATACAACATACAGATGATGTATTACAGAATTGTGCACCTGAAACCTACATAATTTTATTAGCCAATGACACTCCAATAAATTCAATAAAAAAAGAAAACAAAACAAACCCACAAATGGATTACAATCCTTTTAATAAAATAGAAATCAATGAGTAATGAATAAAACAGAGAGAAACGGAAGAGAATGGAAGACCCTTCCTTAAAGTAGAATGCAGGCTAATAAAGGGGCATACTCCTCCCCTCACACCCTTTATCCAGGTCACAATCTGACAATTATAGTGACCCTGGAGAGCAGAAAGAAGCACCCTCAGTGACCAGAAGTGTCTAAAAGACTGACTCCTCAAGAGAAGTCATTAAAATCAGAGGACCAAAAATAATAACAATAATAATAATAGATACAGAAAGCAGGGGCAAAGAGGACAGGAAGTGAAGTAACTAAAGGTACCAGAATATGAGGTGCTGATAAGTCCCAGTGATGGGAATACTGAGTCTCAGACCTGCTGACAACAAAGAGAGCTGACAACAAAGAAACAAGACTGCTCTGTAAGTCAAAGTCCTTGAAGCCACAGAGTAAGAATAAGAATTATGTAGCATGAGCTCCATCACTCCTCCTCTTGAATCATCACAGACATCATCGATCATGATGCTCTTTCCTATGGCAGCTAGATGCAGCCTTAGAATCTTTCTCAACACAACAACCCAATGGCTTTTAATCCAAACCAAAGGATGTCTCCGCTAGGTGTGTGAAAGTGGTATGAGGAAGAAAACAGGAAGGGGACCCTCTCGTGCTGGGCCTCATGTTGGTGACAGACCTAAATCAGGGCCTTCGTACAAAGAGCAGAATGTGTGTGTGTGTGTGTGTGTACTTTAAATATATACATATTTAGAGTATAGTAAATTTTAGAGAGCTTTCAACCCAAACAACTACTGAAATTTTAATAATTATGGCAATCTGGCACTATAAAAATTAATTCCTTCCCAGCTATAAAGAATTCTTTCTCTAAGCAGCCCAGAAAGTTTGCATTTAACTAAGGAATGCCAGAACAAGCATGCCTAACTTTTACTAAATCTACCTGTGGCACTGGAAATTTTTATAGTCCTCTAAACCAAACACCAATCAAAAGCTTGTGTTGAACTTTTATGCCCCCCATTAAAAAATCGGCAGTGTGGACCGTGGGGGTTCCAAGGTACATAGATTCCACCCATTCTCCCATGTTCCCTGAAGTCGTGGGAGGCTGGACGCGTTAGCTACAAGCAAGCACTAGTACCCTTGGGAAATGGAATCAGAATATGCAAAGGAGTTTTAATGTCCTCAAAATAAGGCTAGACTGGAGCCACATTTCTCTCAGGCCCAGTTTTGTAGGCCTCAAAGCCCCCAGTTAGATGCACCACTTCTCAGAGAAGCTCCCACTGAAAGCTGAACTCAGTGACATCATATGAAAATCGTCATTGGGCCTCAGGTGTTAGAGGAGGAGTCAGCAAGCTTCCTGCAAAGGGCAAGGCAGGAAACGGATTCAGCTTTCCAGGTCCTGTGGTCTCTGTCACAACTACTCAGCCATGTTCTTGTAGAGAAAAAGCATCCATAAACAAGGAATAAACAAACGGGTGTGGCTGGGTTCCTGGGCTGGATGGGACCCAAAGCCACAGTTTGCTGAGGCCTCGTGACAGTCAGCTGAGCATGGAGTCCAGATGAATTGCCAAACAGGCCACCAACTTCTACCCCCACCCCTTGTACGAGACCTTTCCTTGGGGGAGTCCCTAACACACCTCTGTCTGAATCTTCAAAAGGATGGTCACGTGTTACTGGACACATCACTGCCCCCTGATTTCTCACTTATGAAATGTCACGGGGTCGGTCTACTGGGAGTGAGCTTACCAGCACCCTCTCTGCACAACAGAACCTGTGGGCTCCCCTGGGAAGCCTCCTAACGCACAATGTAATGCCAGCCCAGGAGATGCGCTTCCTCACCCTGAGCTTACGTTTGCTGGAAGAGTCCATCTTTGTCTTTCCATTCCTCACTCCGTCTTCCGATGGCTTTCGGCCTTTAGCACGGGCCATATTTAGATTGTCCAGAGATGTCAGCAAGCTGTGAGGAGCAGCCTCACACTGACAGTAATTACTAGAGGGCAGTGATCAATGGGGGTCTTTTGTTAGCATTGCAGGATCGCCATTGACTCAGGAAGTAAGTGTCCGGGCAGTTTAAGCTACAGCTGAAATGGACAAGCAGTCTCACCCTGGCTGCTCACAAGCCACAAACCTACATTTACTCCATTAATTATTTCTGCCCCAGAAGACAGGGGTTGTTACCATCCACCATCTGCAGTCTCCCGAGAAGAGGGGGTGGCCAGCCTCACAGAGGTTCCATTTACAGCGTCAGGAAATGCATCCTTTTTGCTTTCCAGGAAAGTGATCGCCTTATTCCACTGCGATTTCTTCTGTAAGCAGGTGAGGGCCACTCGACAGCCACTTGGAAATGGAGGACTTTGAAAGGTGGGTCATGTTTTTCAACTCCAGATATTATATTTATCTGGTGCAATGACCTGACAAATCATTCTAGTGTGGAAGAGATGCCTTTTCCAATCCATAACACCCGTGTTGACTTGCTCTTTTTCCTTACATTTTTGCTTTCTACGCTTTCTTGCTTTAAAGACCCAGGACTTGTACAAAAGAATCCAAGGTTAGAAGTTGAAAGAAAAGTCCATTCTGATCATCATCAACCCTAATTTCCATAAAGAATAAAGTATCTAGAATCATTCTTTCAAGGAACAGAAAGTCAAAATTCCATTCCCACTTCATATCATCTTTTCTGGGTCTGCCCACAGGATTCGCCTCATTAGATACTGCCTCTTCCAAGAAGCCTCATTCCATCTACAAGCTAGACACAATCTCTCCGGACTCTGATTTCCCATGGGAATTCTTCTGCATCTCTCCATACACCATGTCCAGGCATGCCTTCTGCTTTATAGATACACGTCTCATCCTCCCCACTTTGTCTACATCCTTGAGAGCAGGATCCAGGTCCCATCCAGTCTCCACAGCACGCAGAACAGTGTCTTGCACCAAGTAGGGGCTGGAAAATTGCCTCAGGAACGAGCAAAGCAGCTCCCGCCTCTGTCTCTGGGACTCAGGAGACCAAAATCAGTACAAATATTTGTCACTGAAAGCCAGGGTGTTATTGCAGGGGACTTCCCTCCAATTAAGATCAGAAGAACACAGAAGACCTTTGCTTCTTTGATAATAAGAAAAATCCGGCCCTGCCTGGGTGGCTCAGTTGGTTGGAGCACCGTCCTGTGCACCAAAAGGTTCGATTCCAGGTCAGAGCACATACCTGGATTGGGAATTCCATCCCACGTTAGGGCAAGTACAGGAGGCAACTGATCAATGTTTCTCTCTCCCATCGATGTGTCTTCCTCTCCTTTCCTCTCTCTCTAAAATCAATAAACATGTCCTCGGATGAGGATTAAAAAAAAGAGAGAAAGAAAAATTCAGACATCAACGTCAGACTTTTCTATGGGGCCAGTGAAGAGCTGTGGAAACAAAGAAGGCTTGATGAACTGAATTTCGGAGAGGAACAGTGTAACTGCAAATGGGAAAACAGAAAGCCATTTGCAAAACCATCCTGAGTTAGCTTCTTGCTTATTCACAACAGGGTCCTGCACTCAGAACAAGGCTGGGTTCTAACGGGGAAGCCAGAACAATTGCCTACAGAGGGAACCCTCTTCCGGTCTCCTCCTTGGCAGCTCCAACAGAGGCTCCTCAGCACACTGGGTCAGCTTCTCACCCCCTAGAACATTCTTCTCAGAGGAGCATTCTCGCCACATTCCATAGGATGGGAAGCTGGCCCGCTGCCTGGGGATGAGAACAGATAGTGATGAATGAGTGAGGTGGGGTCCCAGCGCGGCTTTCATTGAGGAAGTTGGCTTCTGCACTCTGACTTTCTCCCTGGATCTCCGGGTAGTGCTATTCCACAGGAGCCCCAAGCAATGGAAAGCACATCCAGCTCGGGGAATGTTTCTCATTTGGAAACTGGCTTTGTGGAGAGGTAATTATGTCCTAAGGTACATTTTAAATATAAGGAAGGACAGCCATCTCCATGCACGAAATTACGCCATTTAACTTTATAACCGTATCTTTCCTCAAGCCGTTAAGTTAATGTGGAGATGAAGGGCTTGACTGTCCATTTTTACGACGCGGCATTTGGTATTCTGTTCCTTTCACAGCTACGGGTCTTCATGTGAATAGTCACGGACATTGCCAGGCCCAGGGCCCCCACCGCTGGGCGTAGCTACAGGGTCTGCAGATTTATGACAGGAGGGAGCTGCTTCCTCCCCAGCCCGGTTTGTGCTGAATGGTGTCTTGGGGCCACTGGACGTAGGAGTCCCCTTTGTGATGTTTTACTTGGCTCCGGGGTTTGGCATAACCTGAACTGGAAGTAACTATTTCTGACTCCGTTTATATATGAACAATGGGCCCTGCTCTGGCTGGCTCAGTGTGCAAACCTGCAAAGCAGAACTAGCAGCGTTTACTTAGATCCCAAGGAAAACGAGTTTACAGTTGAATTTTTATTTTAATCATTATAAAGTGAAGTAAATGATAAAAATGTGTTATTGTTGCTGCTGTTGTTGTAGCCAAGACACCAAAAGAAAGACATGGGAAAACAGGATTTGTTTATGTACAAAAGGGAGAGCTAGACCCTCTGGACTTTATTCAGAAAAAAATAAAATGGAGAGAGTGAGGGGGAATTTTTTTTTAACTAAGAAAAGGTGGAAGGAAAACAGTAGTGACATAAAACCTTGGCCAAGTCTTCCTGCTTCATAGGGACCACAGGAATTCCCCCAGGTTGGTCAGCCTCACAAATCATGTGTCTTCATTTTCCATTTCTCACAAAGTGAGTTGGACTCGGTAAAGGTTTATTCTCCTGTGGCAATATCAAAGACAGAGGTTCTTACCCTGTGAGGGCCAAAGCCTCCTCTGAAAAACTGGTGAAAACCTATGGCTTTCATATTTTTTTTAAAATACGTTTTTGTTAATGTCAGAAAGATGAAGGGAGAGAGAGATAGAACAGGGATGAGAGAAACATCGATCGGCGGCCTCCTGCACGCTCCCCCTCCCCGCTGCCCGACCAGGGATAGAGCCGGTAGCCCAGGCATGTGTCCTGACCGGGATCAAACTGGTGACCTCCCAGCACATAGGCCGACACTCAGCCAGAGTGATGGCTCCTACATTCATTGAAAATTCACATAGGCACATCGTAGCAACAATAACTAGAACAACTGCATCTAATATTTAGAGAATACTTTGGGGCTAGGTATTGTCGTAAAGTGCTTTCAACGCACTTTCTCATTTCATCCTCACACTAACCCCACGAGGCAGGCACCATTTCCCCACCTTACAGATGACCACAACAGCTTAGAGTAGTTGAGTAACTCAGTCCCCATGCAAAAATGTACTTATGATTTTAGGGCTTCCCAGACCTTGCTGTGGACCCAGGGACCACTGAGTGTGCAAATAGATTAGGAACCTCCCCCCACAAACAGAACAGGTACAAACAGGCCTCTTCCAGATATTCACAGACGATGTCCTAAATTCAGAGCTCATTCTAAAAAACATCAAAAAACACCAACATGGCCCTGGCTGGGTGGCTCAGTTGGTTGGAGCATCATCCTGTATACCAAAGCGTTATGGGTTTGATTCCTGGTCAGAGCACATACCTGGGTTGTGGGTTTAATCCCCAGTTGGGGGTTACACGGGAGGCCACTGATCCATAGTTCTCTCTCACATTGATGTTTCTTTCTCTGTCTCTCCCTTTCTCTCTCTCTAAAAAATAATCAATAAAATCATATCTCCAGATGAGGATTTAAAAATACAAACAGCCCTAGCCGGTTTGGCTCAGTGAATAGAGCGTCGGCCTGTGGACTGAAGGGTCCTGGGTTCAATTCTGGTCAAGGGCATATGCTTGGGTTGCGAGCTCGATCCCCAGTTGGGCGGGGGGGGGGGGGGGG
>PVJC01002112.1:0-37100 GCA_004026665.1 Murina feae | reverse complement strand
GTTTTCTTTTCCAGAAAGAATGCTGCCAATCGCCGGAGGCAGACATGTTTATCAAGCTGTGCATCTTGAAGTCTGACATAAAATCCGTGGCCTTTGGTGCAGCTGAAAAACACTCTGTCAACACCGCGGAGAGAGCAAGTCCGTGGCGCTGGCCCCGACCCAAGGCGTGCAGGGGAACGGACAAAAACTTGACGCCAGGCCAAAAACTACAAGACGGGGGAAAGTCAAACGCGAGGCGAACAAACCTTTTCCATCGAGTCTGTTTAATATCTCGCACAAGCATCCAAACCACAAATCGGTCAGTGCCGAGGTGAAAAGACAGGTTTTTCTCCCTTTTGGAAAGCTCTTTCGCTTAAGCTCCTATGAATACATCAATTATATTGGCCCTGAAAGTGTCTGTCAGGGCGATGTTAAAAGGGCCAGTATTTTACAGACTGCCCACTTTAGAAACAAAACACCCTTCAAACTCCCTGCCATGAGCCGCTCAGCCAAAGGGAGCTGCAGAGGAAAAGTAAGTGTCAAGCTCTGCTGGGCGGAGAGTGAGAAAAGCCTCGATTTTAAGTAAACTCGCGTTGATATTTGCTTAATAAAACCCTCCCGGCACTTGTGTGCCTTCAAAGTCTTCAACACGTCGGGGAAAGTGCTCTTTTGTGACAGAAGGTAGGAGGCCGAAGAGAAGGTTGTCAAGGGCCCCCACCCCCTCCAGCCCAACTGTGCTTGGGAGTTTGAGGAGAGAGGAGCTTAGCAGGAGAATAGATTTGCCACAGTGTCTCAGTCCCGCGCTTTTCCTTCAGGGCAGGCCTCTGGTTTCCCAGATAAGGAATCTACACTATCCAGACGCCACAGCGAATCAGGATTGTGTCTAGAGAAGCCGGTGATGGTGGGAGACAGCCCGCAGGCCTTTGCATATAGATAGAAAATAATAATACTGACAGGTCCTAATGCTGCCGCTCCCGCTGGCTCTGTGATTACCAGTCCATCACAGTCACCCTTGGCTAAACTTCCAGACATGCGGCCACCTCAACGCTGTCATTTTCATACATCCTGCGTTCTCTGCCGCGTCCCTCCACCCCTGCCTCTTCTTGCGGTGTCTGTCCCCAATCTCCGCCACCCTCTGTTGCTGACGTTGGCCAACCCGCCTGAAATGGGAGAGCTTGCATCCTTCGTGCTCTGAGCACAGCCAACATTCCACAAGATTTATGTCATGAAAGCCTGCGAAAATGACAAATGGTGGGAAAGAAGGCCAGAGGGGGAAGCAAAAATAAGTCCAACTATGATTCAACCAAAGGTGGCCCAATACTGTCCCTCGGGAGTCCTGTGACATCTTGCGGGGGGGGGGGGGGGCATGAATTCAACAAGAGAGAAAGAAAACGTTATATGAGTACCTTTACAACATTCTTGTTTGCAATTCAAAATCTCTGTGGAAATTTTTACTTTTTGCCCTTAAGTGATAATCCACATGTGTCAAAGTAGCAATCAAACATCCAGATTGATCGGGTGGATGGCTGGGCATGGGGAAGGGCGGTTCTTCTCTAGCATATTTACATCTGTGCCCTAAAGACAAGCGTACGTGTGGAAGAGGTTCTGGTTGCGTGGGGTGACTACAGTCATGGAAGCTAAGCCACCCGACGCCCCCACCGCCTGAGGGATGTGGACGGCCACACTGTAGGGCAAATTTCGCATAAAGTAGTGTTTTTTGTCCCAGCACCATTTAATGAGCATCCTGGAACCTTTATCCTACAAAAGTCACCAACATTAGTAAACTATGACCCACCCGTTGGATTGAAACCACCATCCTGACACTAAAAACGAACTTTATGAAGAGCTTTTAACAGCATATAGAGATGTGTCTGATAGAACATATGAATAAAAGCAAGACAGACAAACTCATTTACAGTATAATTTCAACTACAGAAATTTTCCACATACAAGGACAAAACTTTGGTGGTTATCTGTAGGTAGTAAGATTTTGGATGCTTTTTTTATTCTCTTCTATACTGTCTACGTGTGCTAGAACAAGTAGGAACTCGTTTTATAATTAAAAAGAAATATTTTTAAATAGAATAAAATCCCTAAAAGGTATCACCTACATCTTCTAAATGTAAATTAAGATTTTTCTTAATTCATAGCGTGGGGCCTAGGATTCTCTTTTCCAAAGCTAAAATGACATTGTAAAAAAAATATTTCCATTTTAGAACCCATTTTCCTCAGTATTTTTTCTTATACTCAAGCTCTGTTGACCTTAACAGAAATGTGGGAGGAAACCTATTGGTTTTGAACATGCATCTAGATCAGTGGTTCTCAACCTTCCTAATGCCGTGACCCTTTAATACAGT
This sequence comes from Murina feae, assembly GCA_004026665.1. NCBI lineage: Eukaryota > Metazoa > Chordata > Mammalia > Chiroptera > Vespertilionidae > Murina > Murina feae. Next base: position 34,764 of record PVJC01002112.1, on the reverse strand, counting down.
TCCTCATGTGGTGGTGACCCCCAACCATAAAATTATTTTTGTGGCTACTTCAAAACTATAATTTTGCTACTGTTATGAATGGTAATGTAAATATCTGATATGCAGGATGTATTTAGGCGACCCCTGTGAGAGAAAGGGTGGTTCGACCCCCAAAGGGATTGCAACCCACAAGTTGAGAACCGCTAATCTAGATTATCTGGAGCTGGAACTCTCTAGAACAGCCTTGTCCAAGGCTATAGCCACTGGCCCCAGGTGGCTCTGGAGCACGTGAAACATAACCTGGGATGTACTGTGAGTGTAAAGTGCCCACCAGAGAGTGAAGACACGGGGGGGGGGCGGGAAGGAGGGGAGAAAGTGTAAAATATCTCACTAATAGCTTTATACTGATTACACACTGAAAGGATATTTTGGAGATTTCGGGTTAAATGTAAAATATTAAAATAATTTCATCTGTTTCTTTTTTTAAAATCCTCACCCAAGTATATGTTTTTATTGATGTTAGAGAGAGAGGAAGGCAGGGGCTGGGGAGGAGGGGGGAGAGAGATGTGAGAGAGAAACATTGATCTGTTCCCTCCTATACTCACTCACTCCAACCCGGGACTGAACCCCCAACCTGGTTATGTGCCTGGAATGGAACCCACAACCTTTAGGTGTACAGGATGACGTTCCAACCAGTTGAACCACACACGTCAGGGCCTCACCTGTTTCTGTTTATCTGTTTTAAAGGTGGCATCTAGAAAATGTAAAAGTTCCCAGCTCGCATTATATTTCTATTGGATTGAAATGAGTTAGAAAAAGAAAACTCTTGAGAATGTGATTTAATCATCTACTACCCTTTGGAAAAATACAGGATCCAAATATGCAGAGCCTGCGTGCCCGAGTCCTATCTACAGGCCCATAAAATGCGTCCTCCTGCCGCACGCAGTGGCATCGTAGCGTCAGTGGTCAGATAACTTCCATTATTTCCTATTAAGGATGAATTGGGGCTGATTCAAGGGCAACAGCACTCACCGCTGCACCTACAGGTAACCCTTCTCCAGACGGATGGTCCCACATAGCTCAGAATTCTCTACCTCCCAGCACCTGCAATGGACAGCCTCTGTCCCCAGGGCCTGGCTCACACATCCGTGCGCCACTTCCTTCAGAGGGCGCAGGCCCCATTTGCCACAGCCTCGAGTTCTGCCAGGTCATCTCTCAAAGTGCCCCTGGGGTGGAAACTGAAAGCAGTCGCTCCTCCGCCGCTCCTCCCAAGGGCTGGGAGAATATGGAAGGAAGGATTACACGAGCCCCAACTGCCAAACCAAACTTAGAGAAGCAGGTCCTCCTGCGAGTGACTCAGATCCACATGATGTTTTCCAGGGCAGTGTTTTTGCGGGAGGAGGAGGTGTGCACTGGACTCTCTGGCCAAAGGTTACCGTGACTTTGACAGCCGGCCCACCCCACAGCAAACCTGTACCTCAGGTCCCCTTCCCTTCCTGCTCAGAGCAGCATTCTCACTCTGCTCTGCAGCCGTCAGAAGAAATAAAACCTTGATAAGCACCATGAGGAGCAGAGGACATCCTAGCTTTGCAATGTGGGAAGGAGATGATGAAAGGAAAAGGCAGGGCAGGGCAGGGCAGGGCAGGGAACAACCCAAGAGCCTTGTGGGTGCACAGTCCCCAGAGGCAATGAGCTAGATTCTTCTGTGAGAGGTGCTCTAAAAAGACAAAAAGGCAAATTCCCGTCTAGGACAGAAGGACAGAACTTAACTCTAAATATCCCACTTACTACAGGCCTGCTCCCTTCCGTTTTTCTTGCTGCTTGAAAGAAAGACAAGGAAGAAAGGAGAGCAAGTCTCTTGAGTGGGGGCCAAGCTCAGATACAGCTGCAGCCTCCTCGCTAGGCACCTGGCCCTAGAGGCAGGGGGGGGGACCCGAAGCCACAGATGGCAGTTACTATGTCAAGGCTCAAGGGGCCGAACTGAGTTAATAATTCCCAATTATTCCCTCAAAGAGGACTGACAGGCAGCGCTAGCCTAGCAGTTTTCGTATCTTAGAATAATTTTCATTGGTTTCTCTTTAATCAGCCTCAGCAGACTCAATGTCATAGAACCCAAGTCTCTTTGATTCCGGAGGAGTCGCTTCGATGCAAATGCTCCGGGAGATGAGAATCCAAAACCCCAGCTCCGTGTGCCGCTCTCCGAGCTGCCTCCACATTTCTCTCTGACATTTTCTGACCCAGCGTACAAATTCAAATGTTAAAGAAAATGAAACCATAAACCTAGAAAGAACAATAAGGATCAGGATTTGTTTAATTTTTACATGCTTACTGCTCAGACAGAATTGAGGAAGGGAAAAAAGTACACTTAATTACTTTAAAATATGCCTCCAACATCTCTCCATTAAAGAACGTTATAAAGGGTGACATCGTAAGAACATTTCACTGACATGATGGGGGTGAGGGGTTGGGGGGCAGCACAGGAGAAAGAATCGAATTTGAAAGAGAATTTGTTAATTTTAAAATGTCATCCAAGTAATTACAGTCATTATACCGCCCCCACATGCAGCGAGTAAGTGAAAATGCCCAGCTCTCCTGCAAACTCGCCCTCCACACACTGTGAAAACACACGTGCGCGCACACAAACACGTACAGTGAAACCAGATTTTAGACTTCGGCTCTTGCCTGCCGAGGTTCCCCCTAAGAGCAAATATTTACTGCGGAGATGCAAAGTTTTCCTAAAGGAGGACCAAAATGGAAGCGTTTACAAACGCCCGCAAGTTCCTTATATGCGCAAGGGCCACGAGAAAGATATAGTTTAATAAAAACGTTTATGGGCTTTGAAAGCAAACACCATCCAAGAGGCGCGCACATGTGGGGAAAGCCGATATCTCAGCCTAACACGTTTTTCTCTTGAAGATCCCTTCCCTGTTTGCAGCGAACAAGCCCCGGTTTCCTCCTGGGCCTCGCTAATCCGTATTGTAAAACATTCGCAGGAAACAAATAAAAAGAACGCGACGCTGCCCTTAGACACGGCCAGCCGGGATGCGGCTCCTCTCTGGTACACGCAGACAGAAACGTGCTGGAATTTACGACGGGGTTCTCTAACCTAAACCATCCCCGCCTCGCCCCCACCCCGAGAATGCCCCCCTGTGACGGCTGTCTCCCACCCCATCGAGTCCCCCTCCACTTATGGCCCCAAAAGGAACCCCATGTTTGCAATACGTTAGGAGAAACACACCGGTGTGCACCTTCACCCTCTCTCCATGCTTGTGGCTCTTGCTTCCATCGCTTTCCCCGCGCCTGCGAGCCCACTACGTGCGCCTGGTCTCAGAACCAACGTTCTGCACTTTAAGCAAGTAGCTTGGGTGCAGGGCTACACCATGCCACTCAGCCAGGGGGTCTGGGCAGGAGGGGGTGCCAGCCTTTTCCTCCTTAGTGCTGTCGTGCTTCATCCCCCAGGAACCTCCCTCAGTCCCTACCCACCTCCCTGGGCGCTGGGGAGCCCAGGGAATCTGAAAAGAACAACTGCCTGCGCCCTTTACAAGTCCCACAGAGAGAAACAGGCCTCCCAGCTGAGCTGGACCCGCTTTGGGGAAGACGCGGCGGAGCCCTGCTGCTCTAGCCTTGGCCTCTTCCGCCCCCTGGTGGCGTCTCCGAGACAAACCTGGCCCCGGCGCAGCGCCTCCAAAGTTCAAGGGTCCCGCTTCCTGCCTTTGGGGACTCGAGCGGCTGGGGGACGCCCGGGTGCTAGCTGCGGTGTGGGGACGGGGAGGGAGGGGAGGGAGGGGGCTGGTAAACGTGGAGGGAAAGGGAACCCACCTGGCAAAAAGGGTTTCAGGCTTCTTTCCCCCCAAACAAAGGGCAGTAGAGACGGACAACGCGTGCAGACATCCTAAGACAGCCCCTTGGTTTTCGGAAACGGAGAAACTGAGGCCCGAGAGAGCGTGCCGTCAGCTCGGGGCCCCTTGGCTGCCGCGGATCGATCCGGCCCTGATTGGGGCGGCGGGGCGAGGGGTCCCCGCCTCGGGGAAGACGCCAGGGAGCGGTGGGAGGCGAGGGCCAGGCCGGGAGCCGCCGGCCCGCTATCCCCGCGCAGGTGGGAGCGCGAGGGCGCCTCGTGGGAACCCCCCACCCCCACCCCCAGGCCCACCCCCAGGCCCCGGAGCGGCCCGGCTTCCCAGGCCCAGGGCCCGAGGGCGGGCGAGACACAAAGCAAGCCCCGCGGGGAGGGCGGCGGGGCCTGATGGATGGGCTCCCGGCGTTTAACCCCCGCGGCCTCGCCCGAGGCGGGGGTCCAGCTGCGCCCCGCGCTCCCTGCGCCCCCTCCCCCGCTCCGGGGGCCCACAGGGCCGGGGGGCGGGTGATTTACAGCCGCGCCGGCCGGACTCCGCCGGGATCGCTTCGACCGAGGACACCGGCTCCCCGGGCGCGGCCAGACGGAGGCCCCGGGAAGGGAGCGCGGGGCCGGGGCCGCCAGCCTCCACTTGGCGCGGCCGCGGGGTTCCCCAGCCCCGCACCCCACTCTGTGCACATTTTCGCGGGGAACTGAGCTCACGAAGAAGGGGGGCCCCGCGCGTCCGCCGCTCACCCCCCAGGCCTTTCCGTCCCGGGCGCGGGGAGCGCCCAGTCCGCACCCTCGGGGCGGGGTGAGCAAGATAAACCCCGACGCCGAGGTGACAGCGGGTCCCGAGAGCCCCGGGGCCCCCTCCGCCTGTGGACACGCACTGTGCGCCCCGCGGTGCAGCGGAAAGCAGACGCTCGGAGCCGCGCGTCCAGGCGGCTGGGACGGGAGGCGCCCTGGTGCGCGCGGCCTGGGAGCTCCCGGCGCTGGGTCCGTTCTCGGCCGGGCCCACGGCTCTCCTCCCTCCGAGCAGTTAGCACTGCCTCCATTTTACTTGTTATTTTTTATTTTTTGGCTTTCCCTTTAGCCTCTGTAGGGTGGTGATCTCTGCTCATAATTTTGCTTGGGAGGAAGACAAACCGTGAAGATGGTGAAATAAAACAAGAAACGCATGGTTCAAGTTGAACTAACAAACCCGAGGTGGTAGCTCTAAAGTAAAAAAAAAAGAAAATGTACTCCATCTCGTACCTATATGTGACTGTGAGGTGCGTTCCTACCTCCCGTTTGTGAAGTTGATCACGTAAGTGTGCAGATTTTTGCTCAGGAGGGATAATAAGGTCAGTTGCCCACAGTTAGAATGTGAGGGAGAGGCTGGCGTGCACGCAGCACCCGGCCCTCATTTTCTAGCTACGCAAGGTCCACAGGGCATAGAGGACAAAGGCGGTGCGTCGCCCGCCTTGTCGACCAAAAGGGGCTGAATGCTGACCTGACACGCTGGGCGAAGGCCTGCGTGGGGGCCTTGCAAACTCAGAGGCCTGAAGTAACCACACAGGATGGTCTGGAACTAAAAAGCAGGTTATAGTGGATAACCGTGTCCTAGCCCCCTATCTTCCCTGACAAAGATCAACTTTGATCTTAGCTGAGTTTACCGTCTTTTTTGCAGCTACGGTCACATACCTGTGAAATGTCAGGGTAACTTGTAACTTCCTTGTTCCAGACCCCTGAGGACACCACCAGGGCACCAGGGCAGAGACACAATTCCCTGATTGTTATCGTCATCGTGTTAATTGTTGACTGTTAACGCTCCTGCGCCCACCTGTGTAAAAGAAGCATGTGTCTATCATTTTACGTTTTATCCAATCCCAGAGGCTCCCCCCACCACCGCTGCTCCGCTTTGCTTTGTCCTGCCTCCCTAATCACCAAGGGATTTCAGGTAACCCACTTAACATCTCCTTCGATTGTAATTTAGAAAACAAGGTGGAAAAACTGCCGTTCTCCCGGCATTATCTCCTGCGTTGAGATTCTGCTTCCTGGCAATTGTTGACAGTTTGGCTCAAATAAACTCACAAAAATTCTTTACAGGTTTGAAGGCTTCTTCCGTTCACTGCCTTTTTGTAAAAAGAAGGCTTCGTGGCTACTTTCAGAAAGATTTTTTTAAAAAATGATATTGTCCACTGAAGATCTGGCTGCAGTTTTAAAATGCGTAATTACAGGGTCGAGTGATGGAAAGAGAATATACAGTTATCCTGCTGGTATCTGCAAATGGGATTGCTACTTGGTGTGTTTTCTTATTTCCTCCTCTCTCTCTGCAAATACCATTAGCTCTGAGTCTGGCCTTAGGCAGGGGCAGCCCAAAAAACCTTCTCTTCCCGGATAAATCCAAACAGAAAAAACAGATATAGTCATAAAGAGGACACCAGATGAGAGTAGAGGTCTCCCTTCCCGTGGTCCCCACCCCAAAACAAAGGCGCTGCTGATTCCGACCACAGTGACTTGTGAAGAGAAAGTCTTTCCTATCTTTAATCGGGACCCCGAAATGAACCCCTAAAAAAAAGCCATACTGCCCTAACAGCAGCTCCATTCAACCTGGGCCCCTGAGGTCCCCACCAGACTCTGCTCCGGGGCAGACCGCCGGCTGGGAAGTTTAGCTTCACCCTCCCGCCATCGCATTTTAACCCCTAAGAAGCCCTACCGACGACATCCTCAGGAACAGAGCCGCTTCTTACCCTTACCTTTTTAACGCTTGGTGACTGTGCTTACGGTGCACACTTTGCTAAGGAAAACGTTTTTTTGCAAACACTTTCACTGAGTGAGTATTTTACTCGCAAACTTTCTCGGGCAAATCTCAAGAGGAAGTTTCATATAAAGCAACCATCAGCAAAGCTTATTTTCGTAATATGTAGCTCCTTAACAGTGCGAGTATGTTCTCACTTCATGTAGCTATAAAATACAAAGGTGTTTGGTTTTCAATTTTCCTAAATTACTGCGGTGGGGCGGGGGGAGGGGGGCAGGGGTTGTGGAGCGCGGAAGGCGATCCTTGTGCCATCTGGCGGTGCTGCGCAGAATTTCGCTGAAGAAGCCGAATTTACCGACCATCGATGCCTAGGGCGGGTTTCTCCAGGGAAAGGCTTTGCAAATCTCGTCCTTTGGAAATCAAGGGGGTGGGGGTGCAGCCCTCATCAACCAAGGATTCGTTTAAAGACACGTTCCCTGTGTTGGTGGGAAGGAAGAGGGAAATTCTGTGCGTTGGAAGCCCACCGTTACATGACAGAGGTTTCTAGGGTTAACCATCGACTGTGTCCACGGCATAACTCTTGTTTTCTTAAATTAAGGAATAAAAGATCACTTATATCCCAGCGACAACGAAGTCTGGAAAAGGCAAGGGCGAACTGTAGAGCGTTTTGCCTCATTTCCTCAGAGGACCGTGCAATACCCTCCACTGAACACGTGAGGGCGTGCTCAAGACTCTCGGGTCCCCGGTAATGTGACTCCTTCCTTTATTTGCATGAATGGCCTTGATTGGATGCTAGGCTTTTAAAACGTCAATTTTACGTCAAGTCGTTGTCAACCAACCAGCAACCTACTCCAGCGTGATTGGTTTCTACTGCCGGTGTCAATCATCTGAAATTTGCATACTAGTCCGTGGTGGCTAGAAGCTTGTCAGTAGGTTGTGGCAGCTGGAAGGGGAAGAATCGGACGGAGAAGAATGAAAATTCACTTGGTTCTGGCAAAGCAAAATAAAAGTATTATTTTTCCCGTTATTTTGGAATAAATTTAAGAGTACATTAACGTAATAAAATAAAGACATTCTGTTAAACAAAGAAAGCAACTAGCAAACCATGTTTACTAATTTTATTTAATGTTTGTTGTTTCAAAATATTAATAAGTAGTCAAAGGCATAATAAAACGCAAATATGAATGCTAATAATTTAGTGTAAACTACAATTTAAAAAAATTAAAGGCGAACATGAGGCTTCAAAATAAAATTATGGTGATAGAATAAAAACACTGCTTTCAATATTTGGATTGAAAGCGCTGGGCTTCAAAGAAAAAATGCACCAAGGGGGGAATAAAAAGAACATTATTTTGCTTTTAATAGTCACATATTTCCATCATTCTGGTTTTTTTTAATTTACTGTGCACTTACAAACAGGATGGTATTTAAATGGAGCATCTGTAATACTTGTATTTGTACATGTCTACCGCACACACACCAAAATAAAAGCAAATTTAAAAAAAAATCTCAGGGCCTGTGAAAAGGTAATTGCCAGTTTTAAATTTCAGGATCCATAAAACTGAAGCTTTGATTTGCCTGCTACTAAAATCTTCTAGGACTACTTACACTTTAAAATATATTCAGAGCCCTCAGACGTTTACTATCTCCCTAAAATGTGTGCAAATACGAGCCAACGACCTAACACCTTAAAAACCAGAAACCCTCTCGGCCTTCCTCTGCCCGGTTCTGGCGCTCGGAGGAAACTTGCCCGACGCGAGGATTTGGATGCAACAGGGCAGCGGAGCGCCGCTCCCCGCTCGGCCAGCCCTCGCCTCTGAAGAATTTTGTACTAGGCGTTACCCGCAGCCGCGCGGCGACGCATTGGAGCTGCCTATGGCATTCACCGGGTTAGGACCTTAATTTCCAACTTCACATTTAATAGCCCATGGGTTTTTCCTTCGCTGTTTTATTTATCTTTGCCACTCTTGTTTTGCTGGTTGCTACATATTTCTAGTTTTCTTTTTATTTCCCTTTTTTTCTTCCTTTATAGTTTTCTTTTAAAAAACTTTCCCCCCTTTCTTCCAGGTATGGATGATCACAGCGTTCCGGGTGACCACAATAGTTCGCCCTGGTTTGCATGCCTGCCGGAGACTAAGATACGCGTGGACCTGTGACTTCAGGGGACCCAAACGGAGCTGAATGGGGTGCTGAGGGGAGGCGGGGGAGAGGTGTGCGGCGCCCACGAAGGCTGGGCTGTGATGCCAAGTGTGATTTAGTGTGTGCCTTACAAGAAGTGCACAAATGGACACAGCGATGAAAATTAAATCCCTTCCTTAGGGCTTTAAGTATCTTTCTCAGACACAGTACAGCATGCCTTCTACTTCTTTACTTTCTCCCCAATTAGCCTGATGTTGGAGACCCTCTTCCAGGCGCCTCTACCCCCCTCCCCCCACCCCCAGCCGGTGAGCGCGCTGTCAGTGACGATCAGCCCTTCTGACTCGGCGGGAAAGGCCGGCAAGAAGGGCTGCAGCCGCGGAGCCGGCAGAAGCAGCTTCCAGTTCGAGCTCTCATCGCTACCACTATCACCACCATCACCCCCACCACCGCACACTCACACACACACTCTCACGCACACTCACACTCACACACACGCAGACACCCACTCGCGCAGGCGCGCACAGCTCCCCTTGCTGTCAATCACTCGCTCACGCCATGGGGCGCATGCGCACTGATGCCTTCTGGCCAAACCCGCCGCCACGCCCCTTCGACGTCACCCCGCCCAACGGACCAATGAGAGGGCGGATTTGGGGGCCGGGCTACAAGGAGGCAGCCAATGAGAACGCGCTTAGAAGACAAGGCTTGAAGGGAGTAAATCCTTCCGTGGTCCTCGTCCGGCCGCCCCCGCGATGATTTATGCGCCCCTTTTATTATTTGTAACACTTTGGGAAGTTATTAGAAGGAAGATCTACTGCTTCCTCTTTTTCGGGGTGGAACTGGATGGCAATATTTGTCAGTGGCCCTTATTAGGGGAGAGTGAGGCACCGTGGAAAGCAGCTCGAGGCTGGGTTTGTGTGGGTCCTGGTTTTTATTACAAGACAGATTATCCTTTTCATTACAAGCTGCAGACAGGGCCAGCTCCGAAGGTCTTCGTGGCCGAATGATCTTCGATCACTCGGGGAGCTGAAACCTGATGCCTGCCGACTTGCTTGTCTGTACTCTTGGCGTTGGGAAGAGCCTCTCGGGAAGGTGTTACAACCTTTGGGCGCAAGAGAAAGAAAGACGACAACTCCCCCCACCCCCGCCCCCAACACAGAGTAAACCTCGGCCTTTTTCCGCTTGGATGCTCATTAAGAGTTGGTTGACTTTGTAGCGGATGCAATAAAACCTGGATGGTTTCAGGCCCCAAACAATCCTGGTTTCTGTTTTTCTCTCGCCCCAACCACACCCCCAAGGAAATTGCCTTTTCAGCAGGCGCCTGCGGGAAAGAACCGCAAGAGACAGATTCCCCTGGGAGACCTGCAGTGTGGGACTGAGGGGAAGGAGCGTCTGGGGCGGGGTTGGGGGGCGGTTGAAAACAGAGGGGGCCAAGGTAAGCGTGCAGGGCGGCGAAGGAGGCCTTCGTGTTTGGATTTGAATTTTCTGGCCTACTAGGGGAGGAATCCACAAACCTCCGGTACCTGGGGGACACTGGGCAGTTGTCATCCACAGAAACGCTGGCCACCCCAATCCTCGCTGCGCGTCTGCACTTCGCGGGGAAGACCAGTCCCCTGGGCACAATGAACGGGGGCGGGGGTGGGGTGAGCCACACACACAAAAAAGAATGGATACAAATTTGCTACTCTCGACTTCCAAATAGAAAGAACAGCTTCAAACGTAAAACAAATATTCCAGGAAGTCTGGGGACCTGGACAGTATGTTGCCTCTTGTTCTCTGGGTCTCAGTGGGGAACTTCAGTCCTGACCTGGCGATATTATTTGAAATTATGCAAATCCATGCAGGAAGGGTCTCGGAGATAGAAATGGGGTGAAGAGAGACCCAAAGGAGAGGAGGAGGCGGGTAGAAAGAACCAAGAACTGTTTGATCGAAGGAAGGATTGAGTTGAAGGGAAACAAAACCATGAACTTCAAAGCCCCAGCCTAATCCTCCTCCGGTTAATTTCTGCTTCCTAAAAAAACCGATCTGGGTCATCAATCACCCGTCCCGCCCGCCGGTCCTGCTCCTTCCAAAGGGGTCCTCTCGCCGCCGTCCGCCGCAGGGGCGCGGGGTGATGCTCCAGCACCAGGTCGCCCCGTGGCCTCCCGGGGCTGCGGGGCCCCAGGGCTGGGCGGACGCCTGGACTCGCGGGAACCGGTCGGCCTGCTGGAGGAGGCGAGGCTCCAGGGAAGACGCCGGAGGGGAGCGGGCTGGGCCCGAGGAGGGGTCCTGCAGATGCAGATTTCACTCCACAGGCCCTAACATAAAACCCAACCCTCCAGGGTCGCTGGGGCGCCGTGTGAAGAAGGTTACAGCGTGTTTAGAGATTTGCAAAGCTCTGCCGAGCAGTAAAAATTAGAAAGGCCTGCCTGAGATTTGTCAAAGGACTTCCGGTAGCAGAGCCGCCCTGACACCCCGGCGAGCCCTGCAACCTCTGATCTTGGCTGGGTCAGGGCCTGCACCTCCACGTAGGACAGCTCCCTAGTGGCACCTCCTTGCCAGTCGCACGGGGGGGGGGGCAGGGAAGGGTCCGCTTCCAGTCTTAGGTGTAGGGGCCTACTTAGGTATAAGGTAAAAGTCAACACGAGGCTTTCCCATCGGCTTTTCCGCGCAGAAAGCCCCAGGCGTGGACCAAGCGCCTTGCGGTGGACTGTTAGGTTGGGGTAACTGTCACCTGCATTCCGAGGCTGACCCCCCCATGAAAGCCACCGCGGGGAGGCTGGGCGGTGCACCGGCCTAAGGAGGCAGGAGCTACCTCTGGGGCAGCAGCACCTATAACTAAACAAAATGTTAACATAAAGCCAAACACTATGTTGTCAAAAAATCTGAGACAGTGTCCTTGCTTGCAGCCCAGGAGGTTGAGTGGGCTGCAGGTCGTCCGATCTCCCAGCTTTCCCGGGTTATTCCCAGGCGGGCGTGGTGAGGAGTCCGTTCCTCTAAAAGGACAGCTTGCTGCTCCGCGCGCCCTGGGGCTGCGAGTTCGGGCGCAGGACCCGACTGCGCAGAGCACCAATCACACGGAGCGGGTTTCCGTAAAGTTTACAACGTGCGCTCACCAGGCCAGAACAAACAGCTGAAGGAGACAGTTGGCCAAGAAAAAAAAAAAAGGAGGAAAAAAGAAGAAGAAGAAAGGGAATCTGTTGTTAGGCGTCAGTCAGGTCCCTCTACTACACCGCATTGATTTTCTTTAATGTTGTTACTGTGCCTCGTATTCGATACCAAGAAGCATATCTGGAAATGAACAACCAAGTCTGGTAGATTTCGTTGCCCTACGTGAATAGTTACTTAGATTCATCCACGTAAATGCTCTTTTTCCTTGGAAGGGAAATGAGCATGGTTTTTCTGTCTCACACACATGCACCAGGACTATATTACACTTAAAAAAAAATACCTCTAAAGTTCATCAGTGATGATGGATACATTTTTAATGGATTACATATTTTATTATCCACGAATAAAAGCGGGATTGAGTTCCAGGAAACAACGGATTGAAGATTTGATCATTTTTTTCCATTTGGGGGTGGGGAGGGGAAACCTCCCCAAATAAAGTTATAGGATTGCTAAACACAGAGAGCATAGAGGACCTCAAGGGAGAAATAAACTAGGGGGGAGGGGGAGACTATGGGATGCACTGAGGCCTAAAGATCAGGCGCCAAAATAATGAAATTCAAGGGCAAATTAAAGAAGGCAACGAGGGTTTCTCTGAGGGGCCGTCAGTGCCGTCGGCGGAGCGGCCGCATCTGCACCAGATGTCAACTTCCCTGCGACCTGCTGCTGGCGTTTCCTTCTGGTCCCTGAACACAGCCCCGCCCGGGGCGGCGAGGCGGCGTCTGCAGCCCCGAGACGCGGTGCGGGCCTCACCCGGGTGCGCGTGTGAAGCTCGGGAAAGCTGAACCCCGACCTCAGTCCCGCGTCTCCCCAACCACAAGCAGCGGATGACAAGAACAGAGTTTTCTCCCTCGGCAGCCCCAGCACCGCGGCCACGTGGAAGCAAATGCTCTCGACAGCTTCGGAATTGAAATGATTTGCTAAAACCACCTCTCGCCCTTTCGGGGTGGGGGGGGGGCAGCCTGTCTAAACTCGTGGTATTTACATTCCTGGGGGCCCCGGTGAGGAACAGAAGGAGGCGCTGGTACCCCCGCGCGCAGAGCCTTGAACCCGGCCTCTTCTGGGCCCGGGGCAACATATTCTCAAGACCTGCCCCCACCTCGGTGAAGGAGGTGAGGGCGTTGGTCAGGTCTGCAATGCATGCAATTCGCGGCTGTGGTGCTGCGCTCTCTAAACGAGTAGGAGCCTATTATTGATATCCGTTCCTCGCGCTGGTATTTATTATCTGTAGGAATATTTAAGGGGCTGGATTTGGCCGGCCACCTTTGACAGGCGCCGTCACCTCGCACTCCCGGGTAATAGACCACACTGCGGCTGCACGGAATTTATTGGAGCGAGAAGTGACTGCGGGGGGTTTCCAAAGGGGGCCTTGGCCTTTTAGAAGATGATGTTTTTGTCTCGGAAAGAACACACGCAAACACAACCCAAAACACGGAAAACCTTAAGGCATGGATTATTAACTAAGGTCCACGGATGCTTTTAAGAGTGTCTGTGAAATGCCCTTACAACTCCCTGAAATATTAAGCTAAATTTTGCGTGGGCGGTTGGGGTAAGAGGGGGAGGGATAATATTTTAAAAATAAAATTCTTTTAAACGTTTGTGACCACCACCCACAGATAAAGAAATAAATTATTGAGGAGCCATACGTTGAAATTTACACCAAGTGCTCGGAAGCTTTGCATCGGGACTGAATGAACGAAATCTGAGAAGCCAGTGTCATTAGCAGCGAACTAGGCATGATTTTTCGCTTGCTTTAAGGTGATAGATCAAAACAAGCAATACTGAAATCCGTTAATAGCCATGCCATTGTGATAAATTCAAGAGAGCTTAGGGAACTAGCAAGCGGCTACCTGGTGTTACTATTAATGAGTTTTTAAACCAGAATATTTCTATGACTCCATTTTCCCGCAGAACTTCAAGGCAACCCAAGATCTCCTAATATTGTCATTACCACGGCCGACAGAGGGAACCCGATCCGATGTGGTTCTAAAACAAAATGGGATATTAACCGTGTTTGTTTTTACTTTGATCCATAGGAAATAGGTCCTGCGCCCTGTGACCCATTAAACTAATAAGATTATACACATCAGCAGAGCGGAGGTTCTAATTGTTTCCATCTGTCCCAGATCTTTGCATTTTAAAAACTGATGAAAATGAGGCTTGAGTTACAAAAGAGAAAATATATTGAGAGCGAAAGAGTGACAAAGCTAAACTGGGTAGGACCACACACACATGAAATCAATTACCAAGGAAAAAATTGGTGTATACGGTGTGGCGATTTTGAGAAAGCAAATTATGCAGGAACCAATCATTTAATTGATCTGTGCGCGCAGGTTTCTTAAAGGTAACACTTCAAGAAATCCACCTCCAGATCGGATTAATTGGTGTAAGAAAACCACCCAATCAGAAGCGCTTCCGGGAGACACTCTACACCTCCCCACCTCTTTATGAATATTTAAATATTTAGATTTATCTTAAATATTCAAGAGACTATGCCTCACGGGCTCGATTTTCACTGGGTGGCTCACACCAAGGTGGGGCCGGAGGGAGGAGATGCGTTTGCGCCTTCATTCGCTTAGCCCTCCCTCCCTCTTTGACGTCATCGTACAGCTAAGCCAATCCGCGAAGCTCACTTTGACAAGTTTCTCCGCCCCTCATTTCTTCGCTGGTGGCCAGCCTTAGCCAATAGACTGGCTGCATGCTAATGAGAGCACGCGCGCTCCTCGCTCCGCCCATTTCCCCACCTCCTCCCGGGGCGTGGAGCACCCCCGGGGCGTGGAGCACCGGGCGGGTGGGAGGGATCGATGGTGGGTCTGGGGCGGGGGGAGCGCGGGGGAAGAGGCGGAGAGAACGTAACACGTGGGACGGGTTTACCTCCCCGCTCCCTCCCCCGACCCCCCCATTCCCCTTCCAGACACGCGACAAGCCGTTTGGTCATTGGCTGAATTAATGAGGGCAGGGGCGGGGTCATTTGCATAAGGAAGGGCGGGCCCGAGCGCGCTTTGTAACTCGAGCCCCGCCCCGCCCTCTCCCGGGGAGGGGCGTGCGGGCGGGGCGGGGTGGGTCCTCGCCAGCCCTGCTGCCTCGCCCAGCTTTCCCCGAGGGCTTAAAGGAAAACGGTTTTTCTGAAAAGATTCGTTTTCAAGGGAATGATATATTTCTAAATATATCGATCTCCTCGTTACTTTTCACAAGTCGTTCAGGTTGTACCACCAATAAGTGGAAATTACTAACACGTCCAAAAGGAAAATGAATGTCCTTTTCCTCTGCGTGAGAGCCCTGCTCCCGCCGGCCTTCTGTAATGGGTGTTTTTGTTATTATTCATAATAAAGCGTTCTTTCACGGGGACTCGTTTTCTGTCTTTGCTGTGAACCCTTCTCCCGCGTTGTCCTCGCGCGCACCGAGGAGGGGAGACTCCGCGCGCCCCGCGATGCTGATTTGCTCGGGAAACGCGAGTGTTAGGATTGCTCCCAGCAATAACACGCCTCGCGGACACTCGGGTGTTGTTGTTTTTTAAAAAATGAAGGACTTATTCTTGTGGTTCCTGCTTTTGTTTTCTTTAGGAAGCAATTTCCTTCTGTTTTATGTCCAGCTGGACACAGACTTACCTTCTGGGGACTGAGTTGTCAAAGATGCCGGGTGGCATCCCCGGAAGCTGGGCTGTGCCGTTGAGAATACTTCTACCGCTTCCAGAAAAATAAGTTATAACAGTTAGTTCGCTCCAAGCTACAGTTTGAACGTGACTGATATTTTAACTTAGATTACTCTGTAAAATCTGAATAGTCAGCAGAACCCTCTGACGAAATAAAGCTAGGAGAGAGCGCTGCTTTCTTCTGGAGGGTTTGCGGGACTTTATTTAAACAGAAAAGTTAAAATTCATAGCAAACATGAATATACACAGATTCCCCCCCCCTCCCGGAATTGTCTATATCTCCCTCCAGGAAGACAAATGATACCTTTCTGATTCTCTAATTCCTAATCTTCCAACTAATAAATAAAGAGGTTTCCGAATAACTTCTATATTTGTAAAAACGGAGAATAATGGTTCCAGGAAAGTTAGAATCGCGGGGAAGGGAAAAAGTTTTTGATAGGTTAATGTGCTCTTTTTTCTTTGAAACACTTTCTGTTATGTAATGAAGGTAGAAAAACCTGCTTAATTACTGCCTTCCTGCAGGTACATATGTATAAATGTGTAGACTACATTAATTCATATTTACTTTTGTAGTCTTAAAACTAAATGCCTTGAAGCATTATTTTATGCCTCCTCCATGAAATTACATCCAGAAATATTATTCTACTACTAACAATTTAATGTTAAAAATACATGTTGATATCTATGACATTCCAAGCAATTAAAGTAATGCAAATCCATCTGTAAGCCAAGAATCATTAAATCAGATGGTGATTTGTTAAAATTCATATTTAAAATTAAACTGTAGTTAAGAAAGATTAATAAAACATAACTTTTTAACACACTTGATTCTTAGTAATTATCAGTGGTTAATTTTACAACCTAATGGCAAAAAATTATATGATCAGATTAATCAGTTTTAGAAGTTAGTGCTATATGACTTAATTCTGTTTTAATAAGTTCTGAGATGGTAAATACAATACTGATTTGAGAAATCTAAGTGAAAAATTATTTAATCCAAACTATCACATTGTTGTTGTTTTTATAAATAAGGCTTTTCTAGTTCTGAAAAAAACACATGTTCTCAAAAAAAACCAGAAATACTAAAAGGCATAAGGGGACGGGAAACAAAATGCATACATAATCTCACAATCAAAAATTAAACCTATCATTGCCCTTTATTTTCTTCCTACCTTTCTCTATGTATGAGATTGTTCTTTTATTTAAGCAATTTAAAACTGAACTTTGAATAATGAGTTCTTAAAAATAGAATCCAATCTGAATTTTGTAAGACAACAAACAAGACTTCGTTTTATTATAAAGAAATACATGTTCATAAAATTATCACTTGAAACTACCAAAAACAGAAGTAAAATATAATGACCCGTTTATAAATAATTTCCACTGTCACTTGTTTTCTTTTTAAACAACAACACTGTATTATCATTTTAAAACGTAAGTATTGGGACCTTTGGTTTAAAAATAAAACAAACACCCTCAAATAATATACCTGTTGGCCTATGGTTTTAAATAATTTGTTAAAAGTTGCATTTCTATATTCTAATCTAGCAAAGTCTGATCTGAGTTTTCTTCATGCTTAGCTTATCTTCTGCAACACACACCCTCAATTCCAGTATTGTTCATGCAAACAGTTTTTATGAGTTTTACAAAAATCCTCCTTTCCTTTATGTTCTGCTCCTCTTAAGATGCGTTTGTTGATTATTCCTGTTTCAAATCCTGCAAGAAGCCATAATCACAGCAAACCAACACATTAAAGACATTGGTCTGTTTTCAAATTGCAATTTTTTTCCTTTAGTCCAATTATGTTTTACTAACAGCATCTGCTTCCAATCTTTTTGCACTTTTAGGAATACTGATTTTTATTAATAGCACCTGAAAATACCAGCAAGCCACAAAGGACATGTAATTAAGAATATTATCAAGCAAGTACTTAACCGAGTGCATGATGGGCTGTGTTTGTAGCCTCTAAAAAATTAAGTAAAAGTACATATCTCACCCTTTCATTTTAGTCTCTAATGGTGTGGACTTCTTCCCCATCTTGATCGTCCAGTTCCAGTAACCAAGCAAATAGTCCTGTTAATCATTAAATCATAAACTCATAGCAGTACAGTCTTTATAATATGTCACATATCCTGTACATTTCAAAGTCAAATTATTTCATTGTGGTGGCAGATGGTTATGGCATGAAATCTGTTTCTACACGTTGGTTTCCTTTCGCTTACGGTAATATCCAACTCTAATATATTCAAACAAGTGTGCCAATGATAGAAATGAACCTTATTCCAAAAATATAAAATAAATTGCTAAGGATGAGGAAGTCTAAATCTGTGTTCCCTGCTATTTTATTTTATTTAAATAAATTTACTTATTTAAATATGGATTATGTGAAATGGATAATTTCATCCACTTTCCCAGGGTGGTTTTAGAAGAAAAAGACATGGAAATTGATATGCCCCAGGAAAAGCAACCGTTCAGGGCACACTTTTCAAGGTTGTAAGAATTCCGTGAGAATATACAGTGGCCCTTTAAGATCTCTCTAAATAAGAACTGATTGGCCAATTATGCACTCACAGCTGGAAGGTGCTTGCTCTGTATACATGTTAAAAGACTGCATTTGTCTTTGTGGGTAAACACCACGCACAAGAAAGGGAATGAAGAATGCGGGGTGGAGTGTTTGTTTTGTTTCAGATGTTTTTCATCATGAGCGTTTCTTGAAAATTTAACAGCACAAATTCACCATTGGAAATGGAGATAGATATATATCGCTAAAATTTATACATATGTGATTTTTTCCCCCCATGGGAAACAAGAAATGTTTTGTGGCCAGACTGCTGTACCTGAGTCATGAAAACACTCTTGGGGAGAAAAAAAAAGTGGCTTTACTAATAGTTATCGCACTTAGGCTGTTTCTATAAGGCGGTGAAGCAGCAATGAAATACTGTAACTTTCATTTGCTATAAAAAGGCAATCTAGAGAATAAAAACAAAACAGTGTCAGAATACTAACTCTCCATAATACTAATTTCTCCAAGAGGAAATGTATCTGAAGAGAGAAACAGTCTACCTCCAAAGTGTAAAATGAACAACGTTTTTCTTCCTTTAAGCTTGGGTTATGTTGAAAATTGCCTCGACTTTCTTGCTTTACATCATAGATACAGGAGTTCAAGTGAGGTTTCAAAGTAATACCAGCTCCCCTAACTAAGAAATCTTATTGTTTAAACTTGACTGTAAAGTGAGTTTTGTATGGAAAAAAAATCTAAAGTGCCGGTTGGGTCAGCTTCTCCATCACAGTGTTATTTGCATGTTCTCATGATGGTGAACAACATTATGCTGAGGAAAATTCCATTTCTTTCGAAACTTCTGGAGGGGGTAATGGTATATCATTTTGGGGGAGGGGAAAATCACTCCTGGGACAGTAAATGAATTTCATCACTATAGTCTTTTCCCTCCCTTTTTAGTTTAACTTCTGCAACATGTGCAAAATACCAGTATTATTGTAAGAATATTTTAAGGGATATTTGCAGTAAATGAATGGTAGCCTGATGACCAAATTAAAGTGTGAAGTTGGCAGAAACTTCTGGGATCAGCTTGTCCTGATTTTAAAGAGTCACTGATCATTGAAAATTACCATTATAAGATAATAATGCACTCTCAAAATTATGTGTATTTTTCAACCAAAATAACATAGGTGCATTGTAGAAAAATTAAAGGCACAAAGAAGGAAGCAAAACTCACCCACACACATAGAAACCCACTGTTCAGATTTATTTTAATTGAAAAACCCACTGTTCAGATTTATTTTAATTGAAAAACAAGCTATCAATCTGAAAACAAAACACTAAGCAACACACACACACACACACACACACACACACAAAAGAGGAAGAAAGGGTAAAAATAAAGAAAAGAAAAAAGGTAAAAGAAATGAACAAAAAGCTTTGAAAATATGCAATGGCTCTCACAGGAATTTACCCTACATATATATATATAAAATAAATCTGAACAGTGGTTTTCTATGTGTGGGGGTGAATGTTGCTCTTCATATATACACACACTGCCTCAGGGCACATGGCATTACCTATTTGTCAGCTATGACAAGTTTCATAGGGTAAATTCCTGTGAGAGCCATTGCATATTTTCTAAGCTTTTTGTTCATTTCTTTTACATTTTTCCTTTTCTTTATTTTTACCCTTTCTTCCCCTTTGTTGTATGTGTGTGTGTGTGTGTGTGTGTGTGTTGCTTTATTTTTTTTTGTTTTCAGATCGATAGCTTGTTTTTCAATAAAAAAGCGACCTGCATGTATTCTTTCCTTGCTTTTAAAAAGCAAAACCTTAAAAAATCAAAAAGTCTAAAGTTTCAAGTTTGGTGTGTAGTTTTTTGAACCCCTTTTCTATGCATTTGAATAACACATATGTACATATAGAAAATATACCACTGCATAGTCTTAAATACTGTTCTAATACTTCAACATGTATTCATTCTCCGTGATAATCATACATCCCTCAAGAGAAGATAGGGAAAGGAGGGAGGTTAGGAGAGAGGGGGGAATTGAAGAAGTGGTAATCAGGTAAAATGAAGATGTACCCTAAGCTAAACAAGGTAATGGCATCCATGTGTCCTCCACAACTCCAGAAGCTGCTCAGAGTTTCATGCTGTTTTCTTAAAATAGTGATCCTTTCCCTACCTGGTGCGAAGTCAGCCCCCAGTTCATTCCCTCCACGGAGGTGATGAGCCGGCCCCCCAGTCAGATCCCCTTCCAGAGTCACATCCCTGCCAGTCCCGCTGTGCAGTTGTCTATACACTAGTTAGGAACGGTCCCAGCGACGTGTAGGACATTAGCAGCAAGCATAGGCTTGGTGTTTTAAGAAGCAATTTAAAAATTAAGTAGAGTAGAATTCCCTCTGCTGGCCCCAAGGTGCTCAGAGACTAGGAGTGACGGAACTGAGTTTTCCCTTTCCTGCTCTCTTTTTCATAATTTTAGGAATGGAGGTGGACCTCTGGCAGCATGAGAGAGGGGAGCGTTGTTGCCTAGTTAGTGAGGCAGATGCCTCGCAGGTGAAGGGCCCTGGGAGGAGGCCTTGGCACGTGGCATTGCTTCTTGCAGGTAGGACAGGACCTCCTGAGCAATGCCTTCCCCCAGCTCCTCCCCAGCTCCTACCCTGCTCATTCCGGGTGCCTAGCAGCTGGCGCCGGGCTTGTCCTGAGGACAGCAGAGGATACAGCTGTGTCATCCTGGTGACACCTCATCCTCTTTCCTCCCGACCTTCCCACAAAGATGAGTCTCTAACTTCCTTCCTTCTATTGTGAGACCCCCCCCCATTATCTGTCTCCCCAGTGGGGTCGCTCTTTCCTAATATCAAGGAGGGCATGAAGGGGGCAAGGGGAGGGCAACGGAGAATTGAAAACAGAGGCGGCTGAAAAGCAATGTAAATGCGAGTAATCTATCCCTCCACTCATTTCTGTCCTCCTGGAATGCTCTCCCAGCGTATAAGTTAACAAAACCGAACTGACTTAAGCACAGTGGGACTTGGAAATTGATCAGTTACTCCTTTCTTCTTTCGGAGTGTCAAACTGATGCTAAGACGCCATGGTAACAAACTTCCTGTCAGTACAGGCACAGGCTTAGAGCTCATGGAAAATACTTTAGAGGCGTCCTAGACATCAAATAACTGCTCCAGAACATTCTGCTCCATCAAGCCTGGCGGGATCAGAAACACATGGGCTCACTTCCTCTCAGCATTTCACACAAACTCCAAAAACTAAAGGAAGAGTCTGAAAAAAAAAAAAAGAAAGAAAGCTTTTCCATTTGCTCATCCCGATGTTTGAAAATGTTGAAACACCCAACCCATTCTAATTATACGGTTTTATTGAACCGGGAAATTAATTATTATTACTGCCTCAGAGGTGCTGAAAAACATTTGATCTTTCCAAAACGCCTGGGTCTTCTTTATGCAATCTCCTTTACAAAGGCATCAAGCCTTATGAAAAAATCCCACAGAACTTCTAGGTTCCATCATCAGAGTTGATGCCGTATTGTCTATGAGCAAACCAACCCTTTGCATGTGCATACTTCTTAAGGCCCACTTCCATGGCACAGAGGGGGGAGGTATTGTCTTTCTAATTGATATGGACAATAGCACTGTATTTCTAGTCAGAGGAACCCTCCCAAACAAAACCACCTGGATTTCTACCCCCCACCCCCAATTTTATGTATTAACTCTTTTCAAACCTCCACTTCTATTTGGACTATGGAAACTATAACTATATCTCCACCAAGGCTATCTAACATGGGAGTGCTTAGGGTGGGACAGTTGTCCCTACTTCCATCTGCAGAGATGATAACTTTCTAGACCTGGTAGATTGCATTTGTGGGAAATGTTCTGAAAGGTCTCCCCCAGTCATTGTCTGTTGCTCTCTTTAATTGGTCATTCTGTTCTTTTTCTTTCTGGTAAAATCCATCAAGAGTTAGGATCAAAGATGGAGACCCACAACTAAACCAGCTCTTTTCCTTCATCTTCTGTTTATTAAGTCAAGAGTTAAGACCGGGTGAGTTCAATTACTCCTTTGAAGACCACATCTTTGTTTTGAACGGCAGATCCCTCAAAGCAGCATAACTTGAGCATCTGTTCATCTGAACAGCCCAGAAATGTGCCCAGATCGTGCCAACTTCCAGGATCAAACACAGTCTGGAGGGTAGACCCTGGAGCCAGGATGCCCGATCCGCTGGCTCGGCCCCTGGCCACCTGTGTGACCCTGCACCAGTTTTGTGACCTTTCTATGTCTCTATTTCCCTCATGGGTGCAGTGGGAATAATTACAGTATCCACAACCTCATGGGGTTGGGGTGAAAATACCATGAATATTCATAATGCTCATAGTACTTAACTCAGCAAGCAATCAAAAGATTTTTAACTGAATAACTAGATATTCCCTTGGCCTAGGAACAGGATATTTAGTTCTCTTTAGGAATTCTTACAAAGGCAATTTGGTCCATATATTGGTGTCTCCGTGGGGGCACTCCTATTCCACTATTGCCGCACTTTTAGCTTGTTTTCTTGTCTTTCTTTTTTCTTTCTTTCTTTCTTCCTTCCTTTCTTTTTCTTCTTTCTTTCTTTCTTTCTTTCTTTCTTTCTTTCTTTCTTTCTTTCTTTCTTTCTTCTTTTCTTTCTTTCTTTTTGTGGGGGGTGTTATAGAATTAGTGCCAAGTTTATAACAGGTACCCGATAAAACTTGTTGGAATGAATGAATGGGTGGGGCGTGACTGTGACTTCATTTCTTAATACTATAACGGAAGGCTGGAGGCAGGGAGTGTAAGTGAAGCTCTGAGGCATAAGTACCACCCTGCACACCTGCCAGAAACTGAGATCATCACCAAGAACAGAAACGGATTCTAAGTCCAGTGACCAAGGAAAATGGTTCTAACGACAGGGCCAGTGGCAGCTGACAGAAGCAGAGACAGCTCTCTGTATTAGGAACAACACCTGGGAATCAGGCAAACTTTTCCTAAGTTCGGGCTCTTTCATACCCGGTGTAATGTCTGCAAGGCTCTGTACCTCCTCAGAGACAGCGAGGATAACCATAGAACTTTCTTAACCCCACTATCTACTACGCTGGGCAAGTCTTTACCACCTGAAGCTCAGTTACACCTTTATAAAAACAGGATGCTAAAACAGCAGGTTCTATGAAAGTGCTCTGTGATCTGCATAAAACGGAACAAAAAGGAAAGTTAAAGGCATTGTCCTATCAGAATCAGAAGAAAGCACAGGGCTAGCCCTAAGGAAGATGCTCTTTAGAATGTTGATGATACATTAGCCCAGGTCAGGTTTTAGAAGGAGATTGTGAAACTCCATGTGGGGAGAACCTGAAGGAAAGGAGAAGGGACATTTCTGGGGAAGGGTGGTGATTAAAGGGACCCTGGATTTGCTTTTAGGATATCAGATTCCATAATCATATGGCCTCAAAGGAATGCACTGGGATGATGGAGAGGCTCCCTTGATGCAGCAGGTGTCACCTGTCTTGTGGTGTCCAGAGGCAGAAGGTGTACTCGGATGTGAGCGAGGAGGACGTCTGGAAGAAACAGAAAAGCTCGAGACCAGGCTGGTTTCACGAGACCTTGCTGATGGGGTAATCTCTTTTTCGAGAGAAAAGTCTACCCGGGGGCCGTCTCATTTTAAGCACTACAACCAGGTTTTGTAGGGCCTGAAGCTTATGTAGTTTGGGGTCCCCTCTTTGGACAAAAGATAATAAAATTACACTAAAAGTTGAAATGAAGCTTCTTAAAAGGTATTGATGCAAATGAGGGAGTCTGGGCTTCACTTGCTGCCTGGTAAAGCAGCCTTGCCTACAACCATATTGTTATCTTTGCTTTAAGGATGGGAAACTGGGGGCACACAGCTTATGAGCAGCTGAGCTGGAGCCAGCTCCTAGTCAGCCTCACCTGCATGACACCACAGCTGTACTTACAAAAGGTGGAGTCTCTGTGTAAATATGGGATTGCTGGGTCCTCTTCTTCCATGAGGGGTGTTTGTCCCTGACTCAAAGAACAGGATTCGTGTGTGAGGGTTTGAGGACACCTGGAGGTTTGCCCATCTCCCAATGTTTGGGGGTTTGATTATGGGAACCTTAAAAGAGGGTAACTGACAACACTGGTCACCTATGCGTAGTATTAAAAGCAACAATGCTTGTGGCTGTGATAAAAGCTGTAAGTTCTCGTGTCTACAGCAAGAGTCAGGAATATGGCCACAAAAAGAATCTGAGGATGTTCAAGATGCCAGAGACTGAGTCCAGCACCCGGAGAGGGTAAATCACTTGCTGAAGGTCACAGAGCCTCCAAGGGCATCACAGGAACTGAGAATTTGCTCCTGGATTCTTCATTACCGTCATCATCATTGGGGTTCCAACTCCACAAAGCATTCTTCATTTACTTCCTAAACAAAAACAAGAATGCTGCTTTCAAGAGCTGAACACTTAACCATGCATTTTGATTTTTACTTAATCTCAATGATAACACAGTCTCTCAAGTATTTTTTTTTTCATCTTAAATGATGCTAAGAAAAACCTTCAATCATGATCCTTGCAAAACCATTTGCTATTTATTTCCCGGTGCTTTCATAGTTGACCAAAGAGTTAGCCCAAATGAGGGTGGTGGTGAAAAGAAAGTTACCGTGATCTTTTGCTTTGCTGTTAGTGAAGGACTTATTTTCATGTCCTTTTTATTAACTCTTTTATTAACTGTTAAAAGATCATTGTCTATGACAATCCTTATGACAATCTGTCTCCAGTAAGCTAGCTACATCATTCCCACAATCCCACCCAACAGATAAAGTTTACTGCTGATAAAAGCTATTATCCTTCTCATTTCCTGCCCTGCTTCTCCTTTTTCTCTCCTAGCTACCTCCCAGGCTACTGAAAAAAAGCTGGTCCCCGAAAGCTAATAGAACTGTTTGCTATGATGGGAATGCTCTAGATAGGCACTGTCCAACATGGTGGCCACTGAGCACTTGAAATGTGGTTAGTAGGACTCATGAACTGCCATTTAAATTTCATTTTATTAAATTAAAATGTACATAGTCACATGTGGTTAGGGGCTATCAGATTGGACAATATAGCTACAGAGCAAGTCCATCACTGAATATTTTATGAGACAACATAGATCTAAAGAATTCACCCCTAAGCAAGAGCCCTGAGACTCTGCTCCCTGTCTGGCCCAGAGCTGGGCTTCATCTTTTGGACTGAGCTGGAAGATGGGCCTGGTGAGGGGTTCCTGGGGCATTGGGTGAACGGAGTTAGGGGAAGGGTGGAATCATCTCATGGGTCAAGAATAAAACCCAAGAATACATAACAGAGAAGAGAGATGGAGACCCCGAGTCCCTGCCCTTCTTTACGGATGACAAAACTGAGCAGCAGTGAATTTGGCAAAAGTTAACACAACCAGTTAGTAACTGAGTCCCAAGCCAGTCCTCATCTCTGGTAAAGCTCAGACTAGTCCTGAGACGCTGGGGCAAGTCATTCTTCCTTTCATTCTTGAGCATATCCACGTGGGTTTCTTCTGCGCAGGGTTGTGTGTGTTTTTTTAATATATTTTATTGATTTTTTACAAAGAGGAAGGGAGAGGGATAGAGAGTTAGAAACATCGATGAGAGAGAAACATCGATCAGCTGCCTCCTGCACACCTCCCACTGGGGATGTGGCCGCAACCAAGGTACATGCCCTTGACCGGAATCAAACCTGGGACCTTTCAGTCCTCAGGCTGATGCTCTATCCACTGAGCCAAACCAGTCAGGGCTGCACAGGATTCTTTGTGCAGGACAAACAGGGTGAGTTGGTGCCTCTTGGTGGGGAAGGGGGAGGAGTGGATGGGGTGACCTAGCATCCCAGTTGGCTGACCCAGTGTTAGTATTGAATGTCCTACGTCCCAAGAAGCAGCTCAGTCCAGGGCAAATCAGAATAGTTGTTCACCCTACAACTGCTAACGATATCGCCGATCTTTCAGAATCCAGATGAAGCAGAGAACCAAGGCAAGTACTACACTTGTGTGAGTGGCTCATGCCTTTGCTTTACACATTTGCAGAGTTTCCTGGGTAATATCCTGGTATTTTTCCCTTCATCTGCATTCAATTGTTCTTCTCCACCAGCCACCCACAGGCAGCCCTGCTTTTAAATGGACCATGCCTCCTTGCAGAACAGTACATCTTAAAACATACATTTAAAACACCATAACATGATTTTAAAACAGAGATATGGAGTGATTAATCCACAATGTAGGACTCTGTTCTGGAGGCTGAGACCGGCTGTTACAAGGTGAAAGCATTTATACAGTCGACAGTCATCTGCAGCAAACCCTGCTTTAGTGGAGGTCTGGGGGTTTCTAATGGCCTCTTTAAGAATCCTGTTTCCACTTGAGTCAGTTCTAGACAGAAGCATTATTGAAGACCTACCTACGGCACCAATTGTCCAAAGCCCCAGGATGAAGGAAACAGCAGAGTATATTAGAAAAAGACCAGGGTAAGGTGATAAGAATCTAGGGTCTATTTTTAATTTTGCTATAAACTGGGCTGTGTGACCTTGAGAAAGTCACTTTCCCTGAGTCTTCGTTTTCCTCATGTGCAAAAGCGAGGTTCCAATGCCTGCCCCAGCTGCTCTCACGGGGAGATGATAACGATGTGAAGGCTTTGAGAAGTACAAAACATTACACAAGGACAGAGCCACAGTGCAAGGCCTCTGATGCATCTAACTGACGTTTGGAACTTGTAACGGTAAGCACAAGTGTTGGGCCTCAAGATGAACCTCCACATAAATCGCCCGCCTCCCTGAAGAACGACAAAGGAGAAGCACGAAGACAAGAAAGGAAGAGCATAAACAAGCCCTGGCCCAGAGAGGATTCACCAAAGGTCGAGGGAAGTCGGAAAAGCCACATTTCTCATCCTGGCCTGTTCTTCTGTGACAAAGACATGACCACAAAATGGGTCATTTAAAATAGAAATAAAACCAAACACTGGAACAATGGAAAGATCCCCAACAAGACAAAAATCTGTGCAAGGCACTTAATTCTATTAATGCATATTTGTGTGTGGAGTCTCTAGCCTTGGAAGGTATGTCAAGACCTTTCTTTCTGGCTAATTCTGTTTGCACACAGGACATCACGGCAATTAGACTGTCCTCATCTGAAGCCAGAAGAAGGTCTTTTTTCTAGACCTTTTTTTTTTTCTTTTACCATGGCCTCATATTATTTCTGTCACAATAATATTGCATAACAACCACCAAAGCTCAGTGTCACACACCAATGAATTTTTTCCCCCCCTCACGATTCTAACGGCAGTTCTGCCAATCTTGGTTGGGCCCACACTTGCACCTGTGGTCAGCCATGGGCTGGGCAGACGGATCTGTGATCTTGGCTGTGCTCTCATGTCTGTTTAGGGGTTGGCTGACTGAGGCAGATTATAACCATCTGGGATCTCCTCAGATGAGTTAACAGATGAAGCACAGGACACCAAGTTCAATTAGAATTTCAGAGAAGCAAAACAACTTTGTTAGTACTAGTGTCAAAGTATATATAGTATATTTTATATAGTTTATATATTAACTAGAGGCCCAGGGCAGAGTGGGGTCCCTCGGCCTGACTGGCAATCAGGGCGAATCGAGGCCGTCTCACCCAGTTTCTATGGGAGCAATCAGAGCCGGCTGGCAGGGGGATAGCGGGCGGGGAGACTGTGGGAGGGAGGTTGGCCAGCCAGCCAGCCAGCCAGCCTGATTGGGGCTCACCAGCTGGGGGTGGAGGCAGGGAGGGACTGCAGGAGGTTGGCTGTGGGAGTGCACTGATCACCAGGGGGCAGCTCCTGCATTGAGCATCTGCTCCCTGGTGGTCAGTGGGTGTCATAGTGACTGGTTGACCAGTCGATGGGTCATTCGGTCATAACGGTCGCTTAGACATATATATATATATATATATATATATATATATATATATATATATATATATATAATATGTAATTTAAAATACATACATAACACATCAAATACATAATAATTTTTCTAATGAATCCCAGATGTTTGCTAAATCTGGCAACCCTACCCATGTGTCTCTCCCAGCCTTCTAGCAGGAGAGGCCTGGCATATTCCCACAACGGCAACCAGAGAAATAGCAGAAGAAGCACATCCAGCTCCTTGCCAAACAAGTCACCAGCCCAGCCCAGATTCAAGGCCTGTAAAGTCACATTGAGAAAAACATGGTTACCAGGAAGGTGAGAAATCAGGGCCATTTTGACAGTCAATCTACCACAACCCCCAATGGCGGCCAAAATCACCACCACAAGACATCAGCATAAAATCCAACAAGAAAATGTACTCAACTCTCACTTGCCCATTCAACGCAAACACAGAAGAGGGGTGGCGTGGTGACACGTTTAGGGGAGAAGGCCCATTCTACTCTGACTTGGCAACTCCTTCCTTTGTTTTCTTAGGCCAACCACTTCCTGTCTGGGGGCTCAGTTTCTCCATCGATAAAATGGTAAATTTGCACTCATGGGGCCTTGCAGCTCTAAGATCCTCTATTCTTGAATATTTTAACTCGAACCACTTGCCTTCCTCCATCATTTCCCTGTAGCAAAGTCTTCCGGCCTAATCGACTTTATGACTGTATTAGCAATGCTCTAACTTAAAACTGCCCATTATAGCCCTCATTGACTGCTCCTGTATTCAAAGTAAATTCAATCACCATTACATATTCGATAAAAAAAATGGAAATCTTCAGGCCAAGGGGACATCAGCTCCTGGCATGGAAAAAGGCTCTTGAATAAATAAATCTGCTTTGGCCAATATTTCCCCCTCTTGATTTGAAGAGGGATAGTAACCCTTTTTCTGTCATTGAATTAATTTGCTAGAAGTGGCTGTAATTTCTATATAAATCCTGAGATTGTTTCTCATTTACATGCCGTATATGAATGTTTATGCATGTGGTGCCAGCCTAATGTTCTCCAGGGATCTTCTTGGAAACTGTATGAATCATGTAAACAAAATTAGACTGAAATAAAAAGAATGTATGATATTTTCTTCACTAGTGCTAATTTTTTTCTAAGTTTGGTTTTCTCCATAATGGTCTTCCTGCTGACTTTAATTATATTTATGGCACAATTATCTTGCGCTGGGCACAGCCTCACGTACCCGCTGCTCATTTGGCGTCTGTCTGGTTTGGGGGGTGCCCTGCAGACAGAGAGGTGGTGTGGCTCATTTGCTATTTGTTCTCTTTGGGGCTGGTGAGGAAGGCGGGGGATAGAAGCATTATAGTGGCATCTATGTGGCTTTTTCTCTCTGCCCTGTCCCACCTACCTGCTTTTTTATGAGGATGAATTCAGATCATGGGCAAAACAGAAACCAGGTTTGGGAACCTCTCTTTCTGTGGCATCCCCAGAGTGCCATTTGAAGACCATTACTGCTGTTAATTAATGCTTTGCCAGCTGTCTGAACTAATTTTATAGCATTTATGTATGCGCATGCATTGTCCTTCAGTCCATTTCGCAGACTAAACCAAACACAACAAATGTGAAATATGCGTTGAAGTCTCTGGTCTCTGCTTTGGGCAAGAGGCCTGCTTAAGTTGAGATGCTTCAAATGTGCAGCATCACGGGGGGGGGCGGGGCTATGTCCACCTCGCTGGTTGGTAGAGGTGTGGCCTTCTGAACCTCTGCCTTCCTGGGACAGCCCTTGAGGACCAGTGTCACAAAGAGAGCAAGCAACCGCTCCTACAAGGGGATCAACGTCAGCTCAGTATTCTGGATGGGAATGTCACAGCTCTTTGCATTAAATAACTGTCCCAGTTTCTCCCGCTTTTGTTAGAGTCGGTGTGGACATCTCCCTGTGACCTCTTCTGTGTCTTAATCTCATTTCTCTAAACAGTAAATACTGTCTTTGTGAATGTTTTTAGTCTAATGACTGAGGCTGAGCCGTCACAGTGCCTCCGAGGGACCGTAGTACTCGGGACATGAGAAGTTTGCAATGGCTCATCTTCAAGGTCCCCTGAGCCCTGGGGTTGAGCCTTGTGGAGTGTTTTGTCCCGAG
Source organism: Murina feae (assembly GCA_004026665.1). NCBI lineage: Eukaryota > Metazoa > Chordata > Mammalia > Chiroptera > Vespertilionidae > Murina > Murina feae. Next base: position 4,724 of record PVJC01002112.1, on the reverse strand, counting down.
TAGCTTGCTTTCTATCTCTTCGTCTCTTTTCCAGGTTAACCAACTTCACACGGGGTCATCCCCATCAGGCTCTTGACCATCCCCTTCCCAGAAAAGCAAGGAAAAGTATCACCTGCCCCTGATAACGTAGAATACAGCAAAATGGCTCGGTTTTTGCTTAATGTTTCAGCAACAACACACAAAAACACTTTGTTTTATACTGTGAGATGAAGAGAAAGAGAGAGACGTGGGACACGGCGCTCAGGAAGAAAGGAGGGGACACCAGCGTTTATTCCGCACGTACAGGAGCCAGGCCTTGTGCCGTGTCTTCTTTCATCTTCACAACTCTGCATACATGATCATCTGCAGACGATGAGTCTGGACTCAAAGGAACTAAGTTATCTCTAGGGGAGAAGAAACACAATCGAAGAGACCGTACCATCCTTCAGTGCCACGCCAGGCCATCCCCGCCAGAAATGCAACAGAAGCCGGGAAGAGAGAAAGATGAGCACCAGCTGAAGTAGGTGGTCAGGCGAGCACACGGGAGGCCTTGGTCAGAGCTGGGCAGCTGTTCATCCATAAAAGAACCTGAGCAAGGAATGGACAAAACTCAAGGACAGCGAGGGTGTCACCCTGCTTGAAGGCCCAAGTTGGCAAGGAAGCAAGCTGGTGGGTTCGAGAGTCCACACTCCAGCCTGCATTTAAAATGGGAAGTTGGCCAGATGGCTGAGCTGTTCCAAGGGGTCAGAGAAGGAAGCAGTGACCCACAGGGGCACACAGTCACACAGGTCCTTCAGCCTCTAAGGCGGGGCCTTGATCTCACCAGAGTCTTTTCTAGACACATCGGGGCAAATGAAGTCAGCAATGGATGTGCATATAAACACTGTGACTGCCCCAGGCAAGTAGTGAAAGGGGGGCCCCCAATGTGAGGGTAAAGCTGGACCTTGGAGTCTGGGGAGCACGAGAGCAGGTATATTGACGATGGCAAGAAACCTGTGTCCCAGCCCAGCGTGACCTTCCGGAGGCTGCCCTCATCCGGAGGCTTCTGTAGCACATTGCAATTAATCCCTATGCGTTTACGTTCTAGTCCAATGCCCGGCACATACTATCCTGTTAACTCATCTGCCTTTAGGACTGTGAGGATTTTGGGAAAAATGGGAAAGAAGCAAAATCATTCGGGGAAGATCATAAGGCAGAAATGACTTTTTTAGAGTTTTCCTTTTCAATATTGAATCCATTCGAGAAGAATGCCATTTCCAAGGTCAAAACGAGGTCACATAGCCTGACTTCCTTACACCCACAGCTTAATAACCTAAAAATAAAAATCAATTCTTGTCTGAGAGTTGTGAAGAGCTCATAATTGCTTTAGAGTGAAGCTCAGAATGACTGCTTCTTCTCCGCCTTCCATTTCTTAGAGATGAGAATGTCATTTGTCAAGTCCGAGGCACTGTCAGTATGAGATTGCATGGTAACTAAGTAGAAAAAATCTCTATTTAAGATGAAATAATTCTCATCATTATACTCTTTAGGCAGAGATGAAGTCCCTTCTGTAATGCTGCCTGTAAAAATGGGTTAGAGATGTTTTCCCTTAAAAACAAATTGGTTTACAGTCGTTTTTCTCGCTGCTGTCGCGTAGTATTTTGAATCAAGAACTTGCCTTGATTTTTATAGAAAACGGGCCGCCCCTCTTCCAGCTACTGAATTTTTCTCTCTCTTTAATCTCAAGATCAGATGGGTTCAGAGCTTCATTACAGCACACGCTTTAGCTGTGAGCGCGGCTGGGTGGAATTTCTGATTTGTTTGCTTTGTTAGATTTTTGTGCCATTCAATAAGACCTGGGACTTCTAGAACACTAATGTGTTTTCCATCATAGCTACCCATCCATTTGCATATGTGCGTCTTTGTAATAGGAACAGCTCTCCATTTTTATTAGCACTTTCTTAGAGAAGTATTCAGCCTTCCAACCAGTTTCTTAAAAAGCCAATTCCTGGAGTTTTCATGAAATTTTAAAGTACCTATCATGAGTCTTTTAACTGTAAAGATCAGCCCTAAGATGGAAATGGAAGAGTCCATTAAAATCTCATTATGGGAAGAGCAATTCTCTGCCACTTTTTCTTAATTCCACCCCACAGGAATGTGACTGCCCTTCCTCCCCTGCCTATATCTATATGACCCCCTATTAAATCCAAGGGCTGGTGTGGGAGGTGTCGGCGGGGACGTGGGCACACACATGCTGTGGTCTGCTGTTCTCCACCCTTGCCCAGCGCTCCAACCCTCTCCATCTGTCCTCCACCCACCCCCATCCTAACAAAGAGGGCTCCACAGCCTTGGAGAAACAGAACATTCACCCCGAGTCTCCCAAACCCTATTTTTAATAAAAATTTAGACATTTCCACAACCTGATTTCTTTCAGTCCCAGCCAACTTTCTTTTAAGCCCGGTCTGTTCCGTGAGGCCGGCTAATTAGCCTGCCTGTAGCAGAGGTGCTCGCTTTTTATTACCTTCAGAAAACAAAGCCAGGCTTGAGGAAGTGTTGGATGTGAGCTGTCTCCAAAACCTCAGGAAGGGAACCCCCGCCTTCCACACCCCCTCCTCCTCCCCAGGAAGATTTGTGGTCTGGTTAGAAGGACCATTTAGATGATGAAAGGAACCAGTGGACAGCCCCTGATTTATAACCAGTGTGATTTTTTTTAATATCCACCAAATTAATATTTTTATGTCTGTTCCCCCATCAAGTTGCTTCGGTTTGAATTTCAACGAGGGGAGCCTGCCAAGATCATGTAGTAAAATGCGGACTGGATCGTAAATCCCAGCAGGGGTGGGAGAACCAAGACAGATTGCCAACACCTTTAGAAAAAAAAAAACACACAACATTTAAACAAAAAAGGCAGGAATTTGCTTTAAAGTACAACAGGCCCAGAAGGGACCGGGAGAGACACACGTGGGAAGCTGGTTCGCCTTCCCCATAGCCCTTCTCCGAGGACTCCAACCCACAGAAAGCCTGGCCGCAGGTAAACGGGTAACTGGGCTTTCCACCCAACGCCGGCGATGCCTGTCCTGGATGTGTGCTAGAGATAAGGCAGCGATGCTCTCAAATGAGCACCTTCCCCAAAGCCGAGTCTTCCTGCATCCCTCCCTGTCGAGTGACCACTTACACAGCTCATCAAACTCGCCTTTCATTAGGTGCCAGGCCAGGGAAATAGATGCAGCTGGCAAGACGGAGTTTGAAGCTGCACGAAGAAAGCCATGTGTTTCCTTCCTAAGACTCAAATCATTTCCCTACGAGGAATAAAGAGCCTTTACAAACGTTCTGGATGGATATGTCTTTCAGGGAACACGTTGATTATTCTTCTCCCTCCCTCCCACACACACCCCAGCTGGGTACCAGCGGGAGAAACAGAAGCCCTCATTTGCTTGGTTTTATAACAGGTTTACTACATGTGAGCATATGTGGAAAAGTAAGCACCCTTATCACCTAGCTTATTAATACACCAATTTGGATAAACCACAGGTCAAATCACGTCAGCTGCAGCATAACCGCCACCCCCAGGAGAGGCCCGATATAACTCAGCTGATAGCCTATAAAACAGACGCGAGGCCTGTCTGTCAACGCGGGTGTTAGAAAGGTGTTTCCCTAATCCTCCTCGGTGGACAGCACTAAATCCTGGAGCGATGGTGTCTTTTCTCCTGTCACTGCCTATCTCCGGGGCTCAGGACACACGATTTGATCCCCGGAGCAAGGACCTGCTCTTGGCAGCTCTAATGAATGACATCTCCAGCGTCACAACTGCACCAGAACTGAGTTTCACAGAAACCCACTTGCAGGCCAACCGCCCTTTCTCATAACACTCTGCCCCAGAAGTCCTCTGGGCCTCTGCGTTACCCACTGCGGGTTCAGAGCCCAATCACTGCTGAGACCTGCAGAAACCTCTGAGCAGGCAAAGGCACAGCTCCCCAGGGGAGCCAGCAGAGAGGCAGAGAGGACCTTGGGCCGAGCCACAGACAGAACCCAGATCTAGTTCTGGTTTGGGGTTCAAGGATATGAAGATTTCCAGTCGTGGGTATTTAATTACAACCATAGAAAGGGAATACATATAATTTGTATTTAGTATTTTAGCTTAATAGTCTAACATTTTAGCAAACTCACACAAGTCCCCACAAGAGAGACACACGTTTCACACAAACCCGAAGTAGGCAAAACAAATTTTTTTTTTTAAACAATAAATTGTAAGAACAATTACCAAACTTTGAATAAGGTTTATAAAGTTAGGTACTAATTCTGTGGCAATGTTGATTTCCTGGATTTAATCATTGCACTGTGGTTATGAAAATGAATTTATGAAATACATGCTGAGGCTTTCAGGAATAATGGGGCAGCAGGAATACAACTTGCTCCCAAACCATTCAGAAAAGTGTTCACACACACACACACACACACACATACACACCCCAATAATGAAGCAAACATGATGAGATATTAACATTTGAGGAATCTGAATGAAGGGTCGACAGGAATTCTTGGTACTATTTTTTTGCATCTTTAATGGGAATCTGAAATTACTTCAAAATTAAAAGTTAAAAAATAGTCTTTCTATTTAGGCCTCCAGAGATACTGTTGTTTTTTCTTTTTAAATTTTCATTTACTTTTTAATTGAGGTGTACAAGACATGTAGCCTTTCAGGTGTACAGCATAACAGCTCAATATTTGTGTCTATTGTAAAACAATCACCACACTGAGTCTAGTTA